>JAQQSZ010005914.1:0-13746 GCA_028646595.1 Phalanger gymnotis | reverse complement strand
CCTCCTTTGAGGAATAGATAAACAAACTTTGACATGTGAATGTAATGGAATATTATGTGCCACAAGAAATGATGAAATGATTGGTGGGAAGACCTTTACAAACTGATGTAAAATGAAGTAAGCAGAACTAGAACAATTTATATACTGATAACTTTATATAGAAAAAATAGCCCTCAAAGATTTTTGACATCAAGGGTAAACTGTGACTCCAGAAGATAGACAATGAAACTTGACATTCACTTCCTGCCAGAGAGGTTATGAACTTAAAATGCAGAGAGAGAGAGAGAGAGACAGGAGGCGGGGGCGGGGGGGGGGACCAGGAGGGGAAGGAGAAAGGGAGAGACATACATTTTCAGGCATGGTCAATGTGAGACTTTGTTTTGTTGAACTATGCATGTTTATGACAATGACATTTTTTGGCTGGGGATGGGGAGGCAATAGGAGGAAAGTCCTCAAATGCATGTAAAATAAATGAATACATTTATTTCAAAAAAATATGGAACCCAGAACTGAGCATTGTACTTTAGACCAGGGCAGAACATAATGCTATTATCACCACCATTCTTTTGGATACTGTCACTCTTAATTTCACCCCACATCACTCTGCTTTTTTGTCTATTAGTCATATTGTTTGCTTATATTGAGTCTGCAGAAGGCTGAAAACCACACACTTTTATTGTTTAAAAAAAGAATAAATTTATTAATTTATTTTATTTTTACATTACAGGTATTTATCAATAAGCACCGGAACTAATTCCTTGACATACCCCTGAGAAAGTAGTTTCAGCAGAGACTATTAACAGAAAAGAAGGCCATGTCCTTTAACTTTGACAGTATGGTATTAGCATTGGCCATTGTATCTGACTAGTTTTGTTGCCTTTTCATGTTGGGCATTTATCTGCATTATTTTTGTTATTGTACATATTATCTTCCCATATTTCTCTTAATTTTTCTCACTATGTCATCTTTATGGGGAATATTCTTGTATGGGAATGACTCTAGCATTAGAGTTGAGCTAGGTGTCACAACAGGCTTGACCTATAGTCTCATAAGGGCAGTTTTGAAGGCCCAAGATTATAATAATTTTGACTTTGGAAGTGTAGTTACTAAACACATGAATGACTCATGATCATGCCTGTAATCAAAGAAAACCCTCCAACAATGGGATTGATCACTCTGTGTTGTATGGCTTCTAGAGCTGTCCTATGCCATTACATAACCAAAAAAAAAGTCACAAATAATCAGAACAGAGTAAACTTCAGGTGCTTTTTCAGAAAAAAATCTATTAAATAATCAAATTCAGTCTTTAACAGACTAAAAGATTGTCCACAGAAACAGGTTCCAGATACACCTAGCAAAGGTAAACTAGGGGAAGGAAAGAGAGACTGCCAGTTCCTACATATTCCCTTTAATGTATCTCTCATAGTAATTAGCATCACAGATGCTTTATCTCCCTCATTAGAAAACCTTGAGCAAATCATGAAACAACTCATTCACATCCTCTTACCCAATTATGTCCCCACCATGTTGCCATCTGTAAATAGCAGTAACAGATAACACCGTACTCTCCACCAATCATTGTTCAAGAATCCCTGGAAAAGGAGCAATTCTAACATACACAGATGGAATTTCTGTATTTAAAAAAGGAAGTCTGGGGAGCTATCTTTGGTGCTGTCTCACCACCATCCTAATTTGGACTCAGATTTGGAGGAATAAAACATCCTACTCCCATCTCCATGCCTGATGTGATGTCACATGACCACTCAGGATATCATTTAGTAAACTTTTGTTGGACATACGAGGTTTATGTGTGAACCCTTTCTTCTTCTTCTTTATTTGAGATACTGAGTTGCCCCCAAATTATTCATTTGGACATAGCCTTTGATGCCATGTAGAGGAATACACACAGAGATTTCTCAGCTACAGGGACTGGCCTCTAATTAGCTTAGCGTGAGAGTTACTGTCCTGTGGAACAAAAGTGTCAAACACAAGGCCTGCAGGCCACATGTGACCTGAAACATTCCCAAATGGGTCCTAAACCAGATTAAATGAAATTGGGAAATATTTAACAAAGTAAATAAGATCACAATAAAACATAGATAACATTACCTTGTAAAATTAAGTCAGTATTTGGCTTGCAGGGATTCCTATCTAGGGATTCATAGCCCTTTTTTCTATTTGAGTTTTGCTCTACTGTTAATATAAAATAGTCAAGCTATTCCATATTAATGTCCCTGTATCACCTCATTTAAAGGAAAAGCCCCTTTCCTGTTGTGCTGGTGGGAAAAAAAAAAGAGCTATTAATCAGACTTCAGGGCATGTTCTCTCAGAAGGTATTGGCTACCTTCTATGCTCCAGGGTGGGAGAAATATGCTCATTCATAGGCTTCTCTCCAATATTTGTGGCACAGGTATCTTAAATGCAAGCATCAATTCCCTCAATGGACTTGGCTGAAGAATTCTTTGTTTAATTCTTGGTAAAATTCAAACTCCTCTACCTTAGTGTAAAGATAAGCTACCTCATCAACTATCTCTCAGGCCATCCTAGACAGACTTCTTGGGCTCAAGGACTCCTGGGGCCACAGGCAACATTCTAGTTTACATTATTTATTTGTGCAGTCTGTTGCCAAGACCACAAAGTCCTACAGAGGCCTATACTTTGGTATTTCTGGGACTCTTTGAGATTCTATGTTTGTATGATATATCTGGCCTACCGGACAATCCATCTCCAGTCTCCATGTCTTTGCATTATCTCCCACATCCAGAATGTTCTTCCTTCTCACCGTCCCCTTTTGAAATCCTTAATCTTCCTTCAAGCTACATGTGGTTCAGGTGGCACTTTTTACATGAAGTCATTCTTCATATTCTAGTTGTTAGTACTTTCTACCTTATGAATTTACTTTATATTACTTTGCTTCTACTTTGTTTTTATTTATATCCACCAAATAGAAGTTTCTTGAATATAGGGACTATTTTGTTTTGTCTTTTTATTACTAGAACCTACCACAAAGTCAATGATAATAAATATTAGTTTAATTAAATTGAACTTTTTATCTCCTCCATTACCTAGCTCAGTGCTCTGCCTACATTCAGGGTTTAATTGGATTGAATTGAAAATAGTTCTAGATGCAAAACCTTATTAGAGATTCACTGTACATTAGCAGAGTTGAATAAAGTTAAGATGGAGTTGTTATAAATCATCTTAACTCTATAACATACATTAAAGTGACACCAGTTAGAGGGAGTTAAATGCCTCATTTTAGTTGATTTTTGCATTGGCAATCTGGGAGAGGCAGAGAGAGAAAAAGCCAATTCTAAACGAATATTAAGAACATAATAAAGCTATAGATTGAGAGCAAGAGACCAGATGATACTTTTCTGATAAGCAGAAGTAAGCAGAATCTTGTTATCCTGATGTGGGCATATGGTGGAGAATCAGACATTACAGCTGGAGATTCACTGAAGCAGGTCTATTTTTTTTTTGCATGGAATAATTTCTAGCATCTTTGGGTCTCATTTGTGATTTGTTCAGCATAAATAAGCACAGCTCTCTTTCCTAAAAGTGCATAAATTGATGCTGAAAAAGCAAATAATTGAAGTGTTTTTTTATTTTTTTATTAGGGATGTGAAAACAATGAAAGCCTTGAACTTACTGATGTTCAGGTAGAAGATCAAAAAATAGCACTATATGGCCATTATATTTTTAATCTGGAGGAGAAACATGGAAGGGTACAAGTGATAGATTTAAAATACATGAGAGTCATAGACAGTGCTGACCAACTCTTCTCCATCTCTTGTGGGGTTAGAATAAGAGGCCCTATACCTCAGGTGTAGTACTGCTATCTGGAAAGCATTTCTAACAATATGAAAACTGGAAAATGTTAAGAAGCAAAACTGAAATGTTTTACTAGACAATGTATCAGCAAGCTTTTAAATGCTTTTTATTTACTTAGCAGAGGTCAAGCACTGGGGTTACAAATAAAAGGCAAAAACTCAGTCCTGCCCACATTCTAGTTGGGAGATATAGCACTCAAACAGCTCGGGGAATACAATTAAATGTAGATAGATGGATAGATAGATAGATAGACAGACAGACAGACAGACAGATAGATAGATAGATAGATAGATATCTCTGTCTGTCTCTCTCTGTCTCTGTCTATCTGTCTGTCTGCCTCTCTCTCTCTCTCTCTCTCTCTCTCTCTCTCTCTCTCTCTCTCTCTCTCTCATAATTAGGAAGTAATCTCAAGGAGATGGAACCAGCACTGGGCAAGGGGAGTGGGGGGAGCAGCAAAGGGGAGATAAGTAAAGAAGGCCTCTTGTATAAAGTAATATTTAACCTAACACTTTAAGGAAGTCATCAAAGCCAGAACATGGAGGTCAGGAGTCAGAAGATGGAATATCATCTGTGAGGAAAAGCCCAAGAAGGCTGGTGTTGAAGAATCATAGAGAACTGTATCAGTAATTAAGGTGGGACTTTTTTTTTTTTTTACTGTTTTCTCTTTTGGAGCAGTTATTTAATCAAGTGCCCTTGATGAGTCCAGCTTTTGTTTCTTTGATTAAGTCAGGAGTCTTTGATGACCTCCCTACCTCAAGGAAAGGCCTAGTTTACATTTGGTTTGAGTCACATGTTTGTGATGCCAGAAGCTTTTAGGTCATGTGGGTTTATCACATGTTGTGATGCCCTTTGACCCTGAACAGGGTATATAAACTCAGAGGTTGGTGTTTTTTCCCTTAGGGGCTCACTCATGGAAGGAGTGTTGAGACTCCGGGCAAGGCATTGTAACTGCTCTGCCCCACTCCTGTTTTGCTAACCTAGACCCATTGGTTCTTCTTTGGTAATTAAATTGTGATTTGGTCTGCTTATATTGTCTCTGTTTGTAATTTGTTTGTTTTTGCCCTGAAATTCAGGGTGCTAGCTTTTCCTCCTGAACTAAGTGAGTTATATATGTATGTTTGATTAAAGCGAGATTGTTAAACCCTTACAGTTACTTTCCTTAGTAAAGGCTGATCAAAGAACCCATGCTGGCAGGTCTTGTTGCTAGTCTTGTTGGGTCTTACACTCAATAGTTGCTGCTAGCCAAATTGTTGTTACAAGAACACAAAGGGAAGTAAAAGTGTAAGAAGCCTGGAAAGGTAGAAGGAGCCAAGCGGCGAAGGACTTTAAAAGCCAAATAGAAGATTCTATATTCTTTCCTGGACATAATAGGGAACCATGTGAGTTTATCAAGTACACTGTCTCTTCAGCCTAGAATGATGCAGATGGAATTCATTTAACTGAAGGGGATAAACTGTTCCATGCAGAGTATTTACCGCCACATGGCCTAGTTGAAGAATATTGGATTTGCAACCAGGAGATCTGAATTTGAACCCCTACCTCCGAGATTTATTGCGTGAACTTAGGGAAGTTACTTAACCTATATCACTTATAGGCACCCATCTTGTTTCCAGTTCTTGGCTACCACAAAAGGAAAACACTGAAATGAATATTATGGTACATATGTAACTGGATGGAAAAGGTCATCTCTCTAGCTATGCCTAGAAACAAGAGAACTCTGCTGGCTACTTTGACTCCTGCATGCCTGAAGGAGATATAAAGAGGAAAAGAGAGGGGAGGGGAAGCAGCCCAGTAAAACATACAGGGTAGCAAGGGTCACAGAACAGAACAGAGCAGAACAGAGAGGGAGGATTGTAGCTGCTAGAACTCCTTCCATGGATGAATTCCAGAGAATATTCTTAAACAAGGATCTTGAGAGAGTAAAAGCATTCCTTATCCCAACCCCTTTATGATCCCCACATATTCTTGGTTTGGGAGCACTTTGTAAGTAGGCATTATAGCATTTTTTGTATGTGTAGCCACAGTACCTAGCAGAGTGCCTCCGCACATAGTAGGCATTTAATAAATGCTTATTGATTTATTGACTGATCTGGACGCTTTTCTTATCTAAGTAGAAAATCCAGAAACAGGGCAAAAACAATTTATATATTTCTTTACACTTAATTCCATTGATCGATCATTTAATATTTATTAAGCTCCTATTGGATACCAAGCACTAGACTAAACACTGGGGATACAAAAAGAGATTTAAAAAAAAAAACAGTCTCTGCCTTACTGAAACTATGGGATGCTTAAATGTCTGAACTTATGAAAGCAAGAAGTGACTTGAGGGTGAAATATTTCACAGAGTGGAGCCTGTAAGTCAAAAACAAAGATAACAAATTAAAAAAATTGCTCATTTCATTCCCTGGAGTAGATTGGAACCTACCCAGGAAGACATTAACAAAAACTTCCCTAGAGCCGAGTACTAATTGGTATCATTTATGTCATGGAGAAGCTATCTAACCAGTCTCAGGCTAGTGCACCCACTGTGGACAGAGGAGATGCTATAGCCACTAAGGTATCTATCCCCTGAGACTAGTCCATGGTCAAGAGAGTAACTAAGCAGGGGTCACTAGCTTATGTAGAGAAGCTAATTAAACCCCTTGTTTGATGATTAACACAGTAGAGTGTGGTATCCCTGTATGTTTAAGGAAAGTGTCATTGAGACCCAAGAGGGCAAGATTTTTTCACAACTAATAGTTCCCTTTCTTATGCTAGCCACAGAGGCTTTGCTTATGCAAAAACTATTTCAATTTCACATAATTGGAATTGCCTATTTTATCTTTTGTGATCTCTATTCTGCCTTGATGGAGAATTCTATCCCGTTGTTGTTTGACCAATGACATCACAGGATGAATTGGATTTAAGTGAGGCAGTTGTCAGTCTCAGTCTTTCTTCTGGAGTCATCAAAGTCCAGTGGCAAGACAAAAGTCAAGATGACTTGTGATGGCCAAGGATGCTGTGGATGACCTTGGCATCTTTCGTGGCTGACCAAGCTCACGTCTGACCACAGTGCCTGCTTCAGCCTTCTTCTTGGCCCTTGGAAAAAATTGTTCTCATCCAATAATTCCACCAGCAGGAAGTCTTCATGTGCTTGGGGTAGATGTCCCTCTAATTCATCAATAGATTTGAGGCCTGTTGGTTACCCTCAACCTAGTTTAGCCCACTGTTGAGACAGTTTTACTGGGATGTGGCCACTGCTCGTGCTGCAGCTTCTTGGAGCCACAGGTGAGACCTGAGAAACTGGTTGGACACCAAATGAGGATGATTAGCCCTGAAAAGGGTTCCACAAGCCCTCACACCAGATTTTAAAAATTCATATGACTTTCGTATTTATGTCATGTATCCATTTGAAAACCATTACTGTGCATGGTGTAAAATGATGATCAAATCCTATTTTCTGCCAAATTGCTTTCTACTTTTGCCAGTAGTCCTTGTTGAAAAGAGAGTCCTTCTCCAAGATGTATTTTCTTGGGTTTCTCAAACACAGGGCTACTGAGGTTGATTGTTTCTGATTCTTTCTTCTCCAGTCTATTTAGCTAATGAATTTTTAAAAATGTTTTCACCAGTGCCAATAGCTTTTATAACTACTTTTTTTTAAAAAAAAGTTAATATGATGCTTTCTGTTTATTGGGTGGATCCATTATGGAGGATTTACACAAAGACAGGATCAAAAGTTACATGGGTTGCGAAAGCATAGATACATTGTGGTTTGCATTGGGGGATAATTAGGTGATACAGAGGATAGACTGCCAGGTCTGTAGTCAGGAAGACTTATCTTCCTAAGTTCAAATCTGGCCTCAGACCCTTGCTAGCTGTATGAACCTGGGCAAGTCACTTAACCCTGTTTGCCTCAGTTTCCTTAACTGTAAATTGAGCTGGAGAAGAAAATGGCAAATCTTTGCCAAGAAAACTCCAAAGGCTGTCACCAAGACCACAGCGTCTTGAATATTTTTCAATCTAGATTTTTAAAAATCTGGAGAAAATTTCAATTCAGGTACCTTTCAGAACTGTAACTGGAGAGACAGGGATGTATGGGGTGTTAAGGGAGGACTAGCACCTCTGGTGTGAGGGCTTGTAGAACCCTTTTCAAGGCTAATCATCCATGTTTGGTGTCCAACCAGTCACTCAGGTCTCACCTGTGGCTCCAAGAAGCTGCAGCATGAGCAGTGGCCATATCCCATTTCTTTCGAGAAATTGGGGTCCTAGACTAAAATTGTCTCTATCTCCCTAAATAAAGCGACTCGAGGAGAATGATTTTCTTCTTAGGTTTACACCATTTCCTTAGTCCTTATCTCTCAAAAGAGGAAAGGGTTTGCCATGTTTCATACCACAGTCTTTAAAGTTTATTAATTTTCTAGTCACTTTCCTACAAATAATACACCCTATCTCTCAGGTCCTGGAATTTTCCCTGGCTGTCCCTCATGCCAGAATGCTTTCCCTCCTCTGCTGCACCTACTGACCTTTCTGGCTTCCTTTAAGTCCAGCTAAAGCCCACCTTTTACAGGAAGCCTTCTTCAACACCTCTGAATTCTAGTGCCATCCCTCTGTTAATTATCTCTTATTTATCTTGTTCATAGCTTGTTTTGTATGTATTTGTTTGTATGCTGTCTTTAAGCTCTTTAAGGACAGAGTCTGTTTTTGCTTTTTCTTTTATCCCCAAGGCTTAGTCTAATGCCTAGCACATAGGAAGTGCTTAAAAATATTCGATTGATTGAAAATAGAACAGGTACAAGACAGATTTTTTTCTTATTCCCTTCATTACTCTGTGGACCACATATCTAAATGAAGAGATGAGATCATTTAGTTAGTTTGAAGCTCTATGAGAAAAATATGGTTTCCTAGCAACTGGAACTGCCTGAAAGCTTTCTTCCTTTGTTTCAAGATTCTTCCCTGTCTGCTAATATTTTAACTCCTCATGTAGACTCTTCTGCATCTGTCTTCCCAGCAGAAATCTGTTCAGAAAAATCAGGTATAAGCCAGAACGGCTGAAATTTTTATGACCTAGTGGTTATTATATCCACATAGGGCACTAAGATGAGAAGGGTAAAAGCAAATTAAGGATTCACACTGAAAAAGAAAATCATAAGCAATTAAATGATCATTGGTTGGTTGGTTGTTTTTCTGTTAAGCTCCAAAGCGTGAAGTATATTGGAATAGTCCAAATGGCTACTCTTTGGATGCAGAGGTGGTTTTTGTACATATACAGGTCCTACGGAATGTTTTTTTTAGTCCCACTAATGGAAATAAGAAAAACCAATAGAGTCACTTAAGCAACCAGGCACCAAGAATATACTAGAAATATGTCATCTTGAAATCTAGGTGAAGCAGAGGGATGAGCTGCTTTTAAATATACTATTAAAAGACAATAGTAGAAAGAAGTGGTAACTAACTCTTGAAATATAAGTGTAACATCCATTCCCACCTAGTTAAAGTGGATAGTTTTTCTCAAGGGAAAGCCCTGTACTGTATGCTACATGCCAAGGCAGAGGATGACTCCTGATTGACTGAGAAAATGCTAAATTCTTCTTTGGAAGAGTGTTGGGAAGAAGACAGTTTTGAGAGGCAAGGTACAGACTTTTGGATAGCAGACTGGAGACATCTACTTGGAGCAGGGGACAATGGCCCTCCAGCATTTCCTTTAACTTCCAGTGCCTACAACTCTAGAGACAGTTAAAAGAAGATTTCCCTTTTTTAAAATCATTATCTCTCTACTCAATGGAGCTAGAATGTTTTATCCAACCACCAGCCAAACAGTTCCTTTACTATTCTATTCTTTGGGTAATTCTAACTTATATAACTTCATCAACTTTTGCTTGCTATTTTGCTTAGGTAAATATGTTTTCATGCTATTCGCTATTTGTGGTAATTTCTTGTGTATCCTACATTTGATAGATGGGAATTCAACTGGTGACATTAAGCTATTATCCTACCTTTGAGAGTGACCTGGAAGTGGGGCATTGATCCTGTGGGGGGAAAATACTGTATTATTCACCATTTCTTAATATTGTTTGAACCTAGCTTTATGTGGCTAGAAATTGTTTAACCCAAAACTGTAGAAGTCAAGCTGACCTCACAGGTACTCCTGTGAAGCAGGGAATGCTTGAATTCCACTCAGGTCTTGGGTTTACCCAATGCTTATGTTTTGGGGTACCCAAATTTGAATGTTTATGCTTATTGATAAACATCTCAATTGCCCTTGTCTGAGAACTGACCCCTCTGCAATCTTGCTTAACGCCTTATGCCTGTAGTTCCTTCAGGTATTATTGTCTGAACCTTATGTAATGTAAACCTTTCACAGACTGTGGAGAAAGCCACACCTTCTTTCTCACTTTCTCTTTACCAAACAATTTTATAATTTTTTTTTCTAAAGTTGTTTGGGCATTTGTTCTCACAACAAACAATCTTAAGGCCCAAAGTACAATCTTTAGACTACCAATTTTGCAGGTGTGGTCAAGAGATATAATTCTAGCCCCAAATCCTTCTTGGCAAGCACCCAACCAAGCTCCTCCCCCTGCTTTACTCACATGAAATGGTTTCCTTTAGAGATGGTGTAGCACCAATGCAATACTCACAGCAGCTATTGCTGCTATGAATATGCCAACATAGTTCTGAATTGCAAAATGTAACAGAGTCTTTCCATGGAAGACAAAACCAAAACATTTTTTCAAACACAAGAAAGCCAAATTCCAACACCAGAAAGCCAAATCAATCATAGCAACAAAGAAATTTAGACACATTATCAATGCAGAGAGCACCAACATCCCCAAGCCTTCCTTCTGTTGGGCCTTCCCACAAACAAGGGCAAAATCACTCCCTCTCTCACTCTCACTCACTCTCTCCAGAGCTGCTGCTCTGTGTCTCTCTCTCTTCCAGCTCTGACTTCTCTGTCTCACTTCCTCTCACTTCTGCTCCACCATTCCTGCTCCACCCTTTCAGAAAGCACCTCCCACCACAGACTCTTGTGACTCAGGCAGGTCACATGGATCTATTAATGAATGGGAAGATCTTCAAATTGTATTAACATTACAGATGGGTGGACCAGAGCCCAGATCAGAAGTTGATTAATACTACATATGAGCAAAATCATATCTTTATATTTGGACATCACCAATCCTACACATGCTTTATAGAAGGTGCAAGATATTTATCTCTTCAGGTTTCTCCAAAGGTGGGATGCAAAGGGATGTAATACCTGCTTATTGCTCATAGACCACATTGTGCCATTGAAGTCCAGAGTTCTTAGGCCAAACAGATATAATTCAGCAGATAACCAGAGGATGAGTGAAGGCCCTTATTACTAATCCACTGCCTTTGACTATCTTGGGGAGATTCCTTAGGTAAAAGTAACTGCAATCCAGGAACCTTGAGTACCAACTCAATGACATTGGGAATTCAAAGAGAAGTCTCTCTAAAGCAACACCACTGAATCTCCCTCCTCTTCACCCTCCCATTGTGTTCTTCCTGCCTTGGCCTGAAGATCAGCTTGCCCAAGATTCCAGCAGTTGACCTAGTTAACATACTGTCCTTCTCGATACACACACATACACACACACACACACACACACATTCATTGCCAATTTTTAATGAATTAATGTCATTTGGAATGGTGGGTGTCATTGTGAAAATGACACTGGGACTTGTGTTCTTCCCCTAGCTCTACCACTCAATAATTATGTGACTGGGCAATTTACAATGCCTCAGAGCTTTAGTCTCGCCTATAAAATTGAAGTGCTAGATTAGATAAACTCTGACAGTTTTGACAACTTGTTAAAGTTTCTTTAGAAAAATCTAGTACAAAACCAGAGTGGTTAAAATTTTCCATCCTTTCATGCTCATTTTAAATGTGTATTATTCTATTTACAAAAATTCAATTTTATTTCATTTTCAGGCATGAATTCCCTTCCTCTATTCCCTGTTGAGAAAGCAAGAGAAATGAAATGTCATAAACATGTATAATACAGCAAACAGATTCTCACCTTAGTCATGTCTAAACACACACACATACATACACATACACACACACACACACACACACACACACACACACACACACACACACCCCTGTCAATCTGTACTGAGTTCATCACCTTTCTTTCTGAAGGTGGGGATCATGTTTCATCATGAGTCCTCTGGAATTGTGGTTGGTCATTGTGTTGATCAGAGTTCCTAAGTTTTTCAAAGCCGTTTGTTGTTATTGTACAAATATTTTTCCTGGTTCTGCTCACTTCACTCTGCATCAGTTTATACAAATCTTCCCAGGTTTCTCTGAAACCATCCCCTTCAACATTTCGTACAGCCCAGTAGTGAATGTATAATTATTCTAAAGTAGCATGGCCACTTCAGTTCTCAAAATAGGGTAAATGCATCAAACTAGAGAAGAGTCTTTGAAGTGAGTAGAAAAGAAGCTTTAGAGCAGGGATATGCTAAGAATATGCAAGTCCATAGTTACTTATCCAGTAAAAGTTGCCCTGGTTTATTGTGATCAGCTTGCTGAAGAGAACAGAAGTTCTGCCCACTCAAATCTCCTGGCTTTCCCGAGTAACCTCAGACACAGGTTTGTTTCTTTTTACCACCTGCTCTGTCTTCCCTTTCTGTAACCATTTTCTCCTCTTTCAGTATTTTCTCTTCCTTTCTTATCAGTTACTGAGAGTTTCTTAGTTATTGCTCCCTATCTAGAAAAAATAATATGATGAATTAATTTATACTAAGATAACTTATTGGTTCCTTTGTTTCCTTCTCTTTTCCCTTCCAGGAGACTTAGAGACAATATTGTTTATGAAAAAGATGAGAATGATGGAATTTGAAGTACTGGGGCTCTTGGGAGATAGTTTGGGTCAGAGGAAACCCCCTAGAAAACCCTTGCATCACACTTGACCACCAATTTTGACTATCCATAATTCTAGCCTGGAATAATGAAAACTTTCCAGCTTGCTCCAAGAAGTACTTTCCAATCATTGAGATATTTTCAGATTAATATTGGTTCAAGTCCTTCTGAAGAAGCATGAAATTCTTAATTTGAGAATAAGTCAAATGAAGTCCAGCATTTAATGAAACTGTGTACTACAAGGAGCACAGGTAGCAGTTTATTTTGTGTGGCAACATTCAAATGCAGGAAAATATGATAGTTACTAAGCAAGTTTTTTCACTCCTCCAACAATCCTAAGCAATTTCACATCACAAGCATATTCTTGACTTAGACAAAACTAATACCTTACATAACCACTAAACCAACCTTTGACAAAATCTTTCAGGATGGTTACTTCTCCAAATATGTATAGCGGTCAGATTATAGGGTCATGTGGATTTTTTAAAACTGCTAAACAAAGAAAAAATGAAGTAAAGCCAAGTTATTAATTCTTTCCGTGTATGTTCCATTGTATCATCCTTCCACAACAAAATTTAAGCCGTCTCTTATAAGGAAACTATCCATCTTATGGCTGTAGCCAAATATATCATATTGATTTGAGTATAGGCTATACATTTCCCACTCCCTCCTCCCAAAAAAAATGAACTCATAGGAAACCTGAGTGCAGCCAATAATCAATAATTTTGTTTGTTTTTTAGTGTGCATATTTCCTTTCAAAGAGGTAGCCTTTAGAGATGTGGATTATATTTGTAGATGGACCAATATGCTGATTACCAAAACAATTTTTAAATACCTCTACAAGGGTCTGTGTTGTTAAGCAAAATTGTCTCATTAGCATGGCTTTTGTTTCTTTTGAGTGGAAGTACTTTCAGCTGTTAAGTGCTAAGCCCCAGGCCCAGGGCCCTGTCAGGTGTGAAACCTGTGTGGGTGTGGATTGGTGACTTAGGAGGGGCCAGCTCGGGAACCAATGGTCTCTGGTCATTGAGGCGGGGCTTGAGAAC
>JAQQSZ010005913.1:0-13746 GCA_028646595.1 Phalanger gymnotis | reverse complement strand
TCTTAAAAAGTGAGGGAGGAGAGAAAGTGAAGGCACCTCTTTTAGATGGCCTTGGCCTTTGGGGGAGTTTAGCTACAGAGGGCTGAAGAGTTATTTTGGACAGAAGGATCCGATGGAAGGATCCAGTGAGGGGTGTGATGCATACCGTGGGGCCAGCTAGATTCAGTGGTTTGGGGTGAATTGTCCCTCTAATCTGGACAGCTCAGCCCTAGGCAGAGTTCTAAAACTGAGTAGATTGGGGTTAGAGGTGGAGAGAATGGTCTCTGGAGGCCCAGATGCTGAGTCTTTGATTGCTTGGGTCAGGAGATGTTAAGTGACCTAGAGAGGTCACCCCACCATTGATGTGTCACAGAAGTGCCTTGAGCCTTCTGCCTAAGACTGGCTTTCTTTGTTAGGAGCCTGGAGCCTGATGCTCTGGGGGTGGGGAGCTATATGGCTGGAAATAACTGGTATTTAAAAACAAAAGATGGCCTCCATAAAACTTTCTTTAATATGTATATAGCCATGTTAGCAATTAAGGAAATGAAAATAAGGAAAAACTCAAGGTATCATTATGCATATATCAAACTAACAAAAGTAAACTATAAAATTTTTTGTTGGCAAGGCTCTGGAAAAATGGGTACTTCAGTTGCTGTGTACGTTGCTGGTGCCACCGTATGTTCATGAGTTGAGTCCTTTGAGAGAGCAGTGTATAATGTGCTATCAGACATTCTTACCCTTTGACCCAGGAATTCCACTTTGGGAAATGCACCCCAAGGAAATTAACCCAAAAGGAAAAACAGAATCATTTGTTTAAAGATGTTTGTAGCAGTTCTATTTTTATAAAAGCACAAAAAAGAAAAAAAAATGTAAACAATCCAAATGTCTTAACATCGTAGGAAAATAAACAAATTATGCTCTACAAGTGTGATGTAACCACAAAGCATTGGACCGCATAGCCGTGTGGAAAGCTTTTATATGAAAGAGGTATTAGGTGAAGACATGATCTAATGAATACATTGATCACTAAGTTTCAAGGGTTTATAATATAATTGGGGAGGGCAGGGCCTGGGAGTTGGCTAGCCCTAATCCCTTTGCTGCCCCACCCCATTCAAATTGGAGTTTCTCTGTAAACCTAGTAGATGGGTCTTGAGTGGTACTTCAGCTTAAACTGCAGCTAACCTAGTAGTGGTACTCTCTGAACTTGGCTAGGCTGATCTTTGACTAGTGGGTCCCTCCTGGAAGCACTCCAGCTTGATAGGGTCTGCTAGATCTTAATTCTTGCACAGCATCTAAGGCAATGGGATATCAGGATCAGAGACCTCTTAGAGCAGGATAGTAGTGATCATGACTGTAGAAAAACAAGGAAGAGAATTTAGAAGTGATGTTTGCCAGCCTGTTTCTCCCGTGCCTCACCCAGGTGGGTTCTTGAGGGTAATGCTAGCAAAGTAGACATTCGGGTAGATTCTAGTTCCAGCCTGGCTAAATGCGGAAATGCTAAAAGTCTCATTGCCAGCAGACTGGCCCCCTGGTGGTGAATTTACCGTAGCAATCTGGGAAATAAAGAGACAAAGTAGCACCTGTTTAGCCAACTTGGCCCCCTGTGCTTCTGTAGTGATGGTGGCAGAAATGGGGCGAGAGGGTCCCAAGAGTCCCCGAGCTTTGTTAGACCATCAGCTGTACTACTAGAGAAACAGTCATACCCATTTACATCTGTCCCATAAGTGGAAATAGGTGACAAAAAGAAGTCAAAGGTAAGTGGAAGGCAGGTTCATAGGCGTTCAGTGGAGAGTCAAATAAAGGAGTTGAGGGACTTTGCTTCCATGGGAAGCTTAAGGATCATTAAAAGAGCTTTGTAATATTCCAAAGTCAAGTCAAGTCCACTCCCCTCCTCCTGTTCAACCCTGGACCCAACTCTAGGTCCAGGTCTACACATTGATAGATAAGCTCTAGGTTTTTCATCGAAATGCATGCCATAATCTGGATGATAGATATTCGTCATCCACTTGGTCTTTCCTGCATGGATGGTGAGGCTGAACTTTTGACTGCTTACAGAGACTGAAGTGTTCCAGAGCTTCTTTTGCAACCAGCATGAATGTCATCTGCAAACAGGAACATGTGAAAGACCATAGAGAATCCCTTCTCTTCCACTTGGACTCCATCCTCCTAGTCTCCATCGCAGTGGTCCTTGAATAGGGTTATTTCTATCATCTTTCAAGGAATCTTGAATGATTTTGATATATGGATGGGAGAAGCCTTTTTGGAAAAAGAGGCTTTAGGGTGACATTTTGCCATACCAAATTAAAAAAAGTTATAGTCTGTAACAAGTACCACAGGATCTTTCCTCTACATCTTTGAGTCAGTTGCAAAATGGTAAAGATACAGTCCATCGTTGAATATTGCTTATGAAAGCCTGCTTTTCCCCTACCGATTCTCACTAAGGATTCCCTCAGTTTGTACATTGATGGTTGTCAGAGATTTTATGTAGGTGGGAAGAGAAGGCATCGAGCTCCATAGTTGTTTTCTCAGTGGTCTTTTTGTTTTGTTTTGCTTATTAAAAAGTTTGAGTTTTTTTAACTTTATTATCTTTCCATCCTTCACGTACCTTGCTTATCAATCCCTCAACAACCTCAATTGTACTCTTCTAGAAAGGGTATACACTTGATCCAGTTTGGCTGCTTTTCCTGTCTTTGTTCTTTTCTCTTAGTGCTATTTCTCTCTTCTCTTTAAGCACATTGGAAACTCTGGTATTAGGGTCCCTTGTGTGGTGGTTTCACTGCCCTTGATGGGGAAAACAGTTTGTTATAGTAATCTTTATATATAGATCTTTTCTGTTTTCTTCTGGGGTTTTTTTGGAGGGGTTCTTTCCATTTTCATCCTTAAATGTGGGGTTTGGGGTAGGGGGTGTCCTTCCGTTTTCATCTTTATATGCCCTTGAGATAACTCACTTAGTTTGATTTCTTGCCAAGCCTTCTTTTCACTGCAACACATTACAAATGAGTAATTACACGGGAGCAGAATAAAGGATGTCATCTGAAAAGTTATGGGCTGCTCACATAACAATAGACAGCCTGCCTGCTCCATTGGTACTCACGCAATATCAAGAGAATGCAGAGAAGGCTTTCTGGAAAGCTCCACAGGATGGGCCAGCACAAAGCACGTGAGCTTTGGTCTGCATCTTGGTATCGAAGGGAGCATCCACATGATGAGCTCTTCCAGAGGCATTGGACTAAGAAGTTTTCATCTGAACCTTTGTTTCTGTAAACCTCATAATTATATCCAGTATCTCTTAAACTTCAGTGTATCATAGTTTGGGGACTTTAGGGGGGTGGGGGTGGATGGGGCTGCTTTTATTTTGCAAATAGCAATGTTGATTGAAAAGTTTTGAAGACCAAATTGTCTTTGTGTAGGCTGATAGCCACACATCAGACTTGCCACTTTTACCTTTGATAAACAGGCCACAAGAAAGGAAAACTGCTTTACTAAAATAGGCAGTGGGCCCACTTCTCCAGATTCCTAACTTTGAACTATTTGTCAGTGACTCTTACTCTCTCTCATTTAGAGCCGAGCCCCAATCTCAGCCAAGCTTGTGGCAAATATGCTGTCTGTAGCAGGAGCAGATCATATAATCACCATGGACCTTCATGCCTCTCAGATTCAGGTATAAAAGAAAAACAAACCATGGGAGTTGCTGTCTGGGGTGGGGGTGGGGTTGGTGTTCACGAATACTCTGGGGAAGAGACAACCAGGAGAAGTAAGCATAGGATACTTCGGAGGACCAGGAGACCAAATGTCTTGGAACTAAATTAAAAGGGCACTGTGATTGTGTTCCCAGGAACTTGGTTTGAATCTTGGCCTCAAAACTTACTAGGAAAACACCATTGCTATGCATAGGCCTCTGTCTCTCCCAGTGGAAGCTTGGGGTAATATCAGTGGTGAGATTCAAATAAATTGACAACCAGTTCTTCACAGAACTGAACTGAGGTGCTGCCGATGTGGCGGGCGCTAACAGCCGGTTTGGAACTCAAACTAAAATTAGGTACTGGTTCTGCTGAACTGGCATGAACTGGCTGAATCCCACCACTGGGTAATAGCTCTCTGTATGGAAGCTTGGGGTAATATGCTGCCTGCCTCACAGGGTTGTTCTGGAGAAGGTGCTTCAGGAGCAGAATCTCTTATTTAACAAATGCTGGAAACCTGGTTGGGGGTGGGGGCAGGGGGAGCCAAGAGATTAATAGAGTTCTTTTCCTCAGGGGTTTTTTGATATCCCAGTGGACAATTTATATGCTGAGCCAGCTGTCCTGAAGTGGATAAGGGAGAACATTGCCGACTGGAAGACCTGCTGTATTGTATCCCCTGATGCTGGTGGAGCTAAAAGGTAGGATTACCTAATAT
The DNA here is from genome assembly GCA_028646595.1 of Phalanger gymnotis. NCBI lineage: Eukaryota > Metazoa > Chordata > Mammalia > Diprotodontia > Phalangeridae > Phalanger > Phalanger gymnotis. The sequence continues at coordinate 9,372 of JAQQSZ010005913.1, read as the reverse complement.
TGTGCCCACTCTGTGGTTATCTCTGAACTGACTGTGGCTGGGCTAATTTACATGGTGCCTTGTGAGTACTTAAGATGGCTCAGCTCATCTTTTGTCATGGAGTCCTAGAGCTAGAGAAGACTTTAAAGGTCATTGAGTCCAATCCTTGACTTGCCCAGGGTCACACAGCTAGTCAGTGTCTGAGGTCAGATCACAGATCCAGTGCTTGCTCTCTCTATCCCCTGTGTCATCGATCTTCTCTCTCCCTAAATTGTTACTGAGTGTCTTTTCCTTAGAGATGGCACTGCATATGCGGCATATGACTTTATTATTTTTATTTAATAGTATTTTTTCCAATTACTCGTAAAGACAGTTTTCAATATTTGTTTTTTCCTAAAGATTGTTTTCCAAATTTTTCTCCTTCCCCAAGATGGCAAGCAACCTGATATGTAAATATATGATATGCGATATGTAAAACATTTCCACGTTAGTCATGTTGTGAAAGAAGAAATAGAACAAAAGAGAAAAAAAAACACAAAAAAATCAAAGTGAAAATAGTATATAGCATGTGACTGTTATTCAGATATGTTCCCATTTACTGGCCTGTTCCTATTTGGGAAGCCAAGAATTCCTTCAGGTAGGGATCCCAGTAAGAAGGGAGCTGTGTAGGGGCAGCTAGGTGGCACAGTGAGTAGAGCACTGGTCCTGGAGTCAGGAGGACCTGAGTTCAAATCCAGCCTCAGACACTTGACGTTTACTAGCTGTGTGACCTTGGGCAAGTCACTTAACCCCAATTGCCCTTGCCTTCCCCCCTCAAAAAAAAAAAAGGGAGCTGTGTAGCTACCAGCCATGGCTTAGATAGTAGAGTGAGTAGACAGAGCACTAGGCCTGGAGTCAGGTTCAAATCCAGCCTCAGACATTTATTTATTTTGTGATTCTGGGTAAGTCACTTAACCTCTGCCTCAGTTTCTTTGATTGAAAAATGGGGGCTATAGTAACACCTATCTTCCTAGGTGGTCATGAGTATTAAGCAAGATATTTGTAAAGTGTTTAGCGCAGTGCCTGGCACATAGTAAGTACCTAATAAATGTTTGTTCCCTCCCTGACTCGGGGTTACACATATGACTTTCTTAGGAATCAGCTAGGGATTTGATTTTCAGATCAACACCAACAGCTGTTAAAATTGCCTATGACATGTGTGTCAGTGGGATGGGCAGGTTTGTTTCCCCCAACCTTTTGCCAGTTTGCAGAACATTTTTGATTCTTAGGACTAAGTACTGTGCAAGGAAGAAATCATGTTGTGTTATTGTTTTAAAGCCAAGAACCTTAGGAACGTTTGAATAGAATTTACCAGAGACTGAAAGCTGTGCAGATTAAGAGTACTTGATTTCCTCCCTGGATTACTCATTAATAATACACTCTGAAGTGTTACTTAGGTTCTTAATGAAGAAATAGAAACAGGCACTACAAAACCCAGGTGTTCACAAAATTAATTCAGGATTCCTTCAAAGCCATTCATATTTCCAACACTTGGTTTCTCTTCAACCTCTCCATTAAGGTAAACATGAAGAGAACTCAGCTAAGTTCACTTCAGCACCTCTCCCCCTTCCCTCCCCGCCTCCATTTGCTCCTGTCCTGTCTGTTTACCAATGTCGTTGTTCCCTCAGTGTTTTAGATCCACCGTGAAAGAGATTTGAGCTGTGAAGAAGAGATTGAGAGGGAAAGGGCCTCAGAGGCCATTGAGTCTAACCCTTTCATTTTACAGAGGAAGAAACAGGCCCAGGGAGGAAAAGGGACTTTCCCACAGTCACACCATCAGAAGCACTATTTGAACTAGTAAAATATGTGATACACTTCGAAATAGCACTCTGAATCTCTGTGTCTTATCAGTTTTGCTACAGCATTTATAGGCAGGTCCCAATTAGTGCAAATCCCATGAAGTGGGGGATCACATTATTCAGATTCACAAGGCACGTTTCCATTGGCTTAGAAGCAATTAGCCTTTTTTATATAATTATAACATCCGAGAGTGGGAATTTGCATACATGGGGATTCCTTATTTGCAGTGTGGAAAGGGAAATCAATCGAGTTCAAGCTTTGTTGATCTTTGCTGAGATTTGGCTTTGCCGACAGTGACTGTAGCTAGCTGCTCACCATTTCTTACTCTTGGTGGGGTCTCTTTCTCCAAAGGAATCTGAATGACTGCTTTGAATGAAATTCATTCATTCATTCCACAAGTATTTCTTAAGCACTTACAGTGCATTTATGGGAGGCACGCACTAGGAGGATGCATGACAAAACCCCAAAGTCCCCAACCAGTCTGCCCATGAGGAACTACTAAGTTCCTGCTCCTGGGAGCTGCAGTATTCACACAGATAGTGAGCTGGGAGCTCCTGCAGGGAGGCCCCTGAGCTGAGTCTTGATTCAGAAGGAGAATATGTCCTAAGTGTCAAAGGCAGCCCCAACAAAGGCGTGGACAGGTCAGGGAACAGCAGCTAGACCAGTTTGCTTGGAATGGAGAGTTTGCGAAGGGGAATAATGTGGAATAAGCCCAGAAGGCAGGGTAGGTTGGAGCCTGCCTATGCTGGGCTTTAAATGCCCCACTGAGGCCTGTCTGTGTGGATCTCTTTATGCTTGGCTGGTCACTGCATGTCTGAGCTTTGAGGCACTCAGCTAAAGGTTTGCTCAAAGCCCGTGCATGGTTGAAATGATCTCAAGCAAGTGTGGTTAACAGAATCCTGTGTGTTCAGGAGACTAACTCTCACAACAGTAGCAATAGAAAGCAGCATGTGACTTGGTTAGAGCAGGATGTAATAGTGAGGTAGTATATAGTTCACTGGAATCAGCAATGAGTTTCTAGGCCTGAGTTCAGATGTCAACTCTGCAACAAGCAGTGGCCTGGGAGACCTTGGATAAGTTACTTCTCCCTGGGCCTCAGTGTCCCCATTTGTAAAATAAGAGGCTTAGACTAGATGCCTTCCCAAGGACCTTTCTGGCTGTAGGTCTAGGATCCTGTGAACCATTAGTAGACTAGCTAGCTTCTCTGTTCTTACACATCTTATCTTGGGGCAACCATCTTACTTAGGCATGCATGCCATGGTGGGGGGGACCTTAGAGGAAAGATTTGCACTCAGCTAGCCTCAAAGCACATATTTATGCTTGCTTGTGTGTATCATCTTCATATAAGGAAAAATAACTCAGTAGAATGATTGTTAATGAATGCTCTTCTGGCTAACAAACTGCTCTGTATCAGTAATGTGCTGCTCTCTGTGCATCATCCAACTTTTGCGCTACCTACCTACCTCACAGGGCTGCAAAGTGCATTTGTTCTCCCTATTTCACAAATAAGGAAACTTGAGTCTTAGAGAGGGGAAATGATTTGCCTCCTCACTACAAGGCCTCATTCCTCACATGCTGCTGGGCTGCTGCTGAATTTACCACTGAATACAGACTGTACGTTAGCTCAGATGGCATTCCCAACCACTTAGTGGTGCTGTCCCATTCACGTGTGAAAATGACACCACTGACTCCACACAAGCATTAGCAACGTGTGACTTGAGGAAAGTGAGCTGGGTGTTGGAACCTGTGAAGTCCTGGATTCACATCTTGCCTCTTGACATTAGTTGTGTAACTATGGACCAATCACTTCCCTTCCCTGAACCTCAACTTCCTCATCTATAAAATGGGAATAATACCTGTAGTACTTATCTCCCTGGGCTCTTGTGGAGCTCAAATGAGAAAATGTATTATGTAGTTCTGTATAAGCCTTAACTTAGGCTACATATGGTGTCCAAAAAATCTTATTCTTGGTGTTGATAACGTCTTTAATGGGTCAGTGGAATTAGCCAGATTGCCCACTTCCCTTTCTCTTCTGAAATCATTAGTTTTTCCTTATGAACAGTGATTCAAAACAGAAACCTCTGTTTCATTTGGAGAAAAATGGGGTATTCCCTGACAACATACCAATAAAGAAAGCCTGTACCTTGAAGCTAATGTTTAATTGGTGTCACTTCCTAATTGTCTTAAACATGAAGTCAACATCCAGGTACATAGCATAGTCTTCCCTGAGAAATATGACTGAGAATAGCTGGGATGTCATGAACATTAGAGTAGGCTCAGTACTGCCTACCCATCAGTCTGGGCCTTAAGCGATGGTTGTAGTTATTCATTCTGTTCATAGGCTTTTAAAAAGTCTTTTCTGATGCCTTTAGTTTTTACATCATAAGTCACTGCCAGATATATACTCCTTTCCTACCTTTTCTACCCTGTGCCCTTATAATACAAAAAGTTAAGCAAGACCAACTGACTGTAGTAGTGTATGCAACATCCCACACCCTTAGCTTTCCACTTCAGTGGCTTCTCCAGGGCCAAGAATGGTCATCGCAATTAAGAATGTTCAAAATCAAATCAAAACAACTCTTAGGTACCACATCTCACCTGTCAGATTGGCTGACGTGACAAAATAGGAAAATCATAAATGCTGGAGAGGATGTGGGAAAATTGGAACACTAGTGCATTGTTGGTGGAGTTGTAAACTGATCCAACCTTTCTAGAGAGCAATTTGGAACTTTGCCCAAAGGGCTATAAAAATATGCATACCCTTTGACCCAGAAATACCACTTCTCGGGCTGTATCCCAAAGAGATTGTACAAGTGGGAAAAGGACCCATATGTTCAAAAAATATTTATAGCAGCTCATTTTGTGGTGGCAAGGAATTGGAAATCAAGGGGATGCCCATCGATTGGGGAATGACTAAACAAGTTGTGGTATATGAATGGAATGCTATTGTGCTATAAGAAATGAGGAACAGATGGATTTCATAATAACCTGGAAAGACTTACGTTATCTGATGCTGAGTGAGAACCAGAACATTATGCACGATTACAGACACATGGTATGTCTGATGACTGACTTTGACAGACTTGGCTCTTCTCAGCAATGCAAGGTTCTAAGGCAACTCCAAAGGACTTGTGATGGAAAAAGCTATGCATGTCCAGAGAAAGAATTAAGGAGTCTGAATGCAGAGTGAGGCAAACTATTTGCCCTCTTTTTTTGTTTGTTTTTGTTTCTGTTTTATTTTTTCTTGTGGTTCATTCCATTGGTTATAGTTCTCCAGAATGATTGGATCAGTTCTCAGCTCTACCCATGATATATTGCCACAGCCCCTCCAGCTTTGAATATTTCCACCATTTGCTATCTTTGTTAATTTGCTGAATTGGAGGTGAAACCTCAAAGTTGTTTTTACTTTGCGTTTATATTTCTTTTTGAAAACTATCCTTTGACGACTTATCTATTGGAGAATGGCTCTTAGTCTTGTATCTGTTCACAGGTTTTTTGTTGTCACCTTAATTGGAACAATCTGTGCACTTGGGATGATGGTTGTATTTAAAATTGGGAGATCCGTTTGGGTGATAGAACCTAAACCCTCCCCTCTTTACCTCCCACCCCCAATTCATAGATTCAACCTTCCACTGTCTCCCAGAACTGGTGAGTGCTCCCCACCCCCCACCTCTACTTGATTCCTCACTGAACTGTTAATAGTCTGTAAACTGCCTTACTCCCATCTTCCTGCAGAGTGACTTCAATTGCAGACCGACTGAATGTTGACTTTGCTCTGATTCACAAAGAGCGGAAGAAGGCCAATGAAGTTGACCGAATGGTGCTAGTGGGAGATGTCAAGGACCGAGTAGCCATTCTAGTGGATGACATGGCTGATACTTGTGGTACTATCTGTCATGCAGCAGATAAGTGAGTAGATGGTGTGGGGAAGGAGTGCTGTTTCGGGAGGCAATGACTGGGTGTAATCTATTGGTTGAAATGATCTGTTTAAAAACCCACATGTTCTCCTGCCCTGAAAGTGACTACCTTAAGGGAAAAAATGCCATCTTTCAAGGTCCTGGGCCCAAAGCACTTAGTGATCTATTGAACACAAACAGTTGCTTCAAACAGCTTTGTGGTTTATAGTAGGAAGGGGAATTTAACCTGGCAGAATTCTATCTAGGACATCAAGCACAGCAATTTGATGGCTGTTATTGATTACAATAGCAGAGTATAGTCATGTGCTCTGTCAGGATCACTGTTCATTTCAAGAGCTTCTATTCATGGCTCTTAGTGGTAAAGTGGGTTTTTGTTTTGTCCCTTGTTAACCTGACAAATGAATTTCCTCCATGCCTTTCCTTCTGCCCACCTCCTCTTGCAATTAGGTCCATTTGGTTACTGTCTCCATATCTTTTTCTAGACTTCTGTCAGCTGGAGCCACCAAGGTTTATGCCATCCTTACTCATGGCATTTTTTCTGGTCCAGCTATTTCTCGAATTAACCATGCCTGCTTTGAGGCAGTTGTTGTCACAAACACAATACCTCAGGAAGACAAGATGAAACATTGCCCCAAAATACAGGTAAGATGGGATTTTGTCACAGATCTCAAGGGGCTGTTTGCCCACCACACAGAAGTGGGTCAGGGCCCTGAACAGGCCTGACTTTTCAAGGAAGGCCTTAGGACAAACCAGTGTTGCCACAGCCAGTTTTCATTTAAGTGGATGCTGTCCTTGCCTGGGGTTGATCTCTCAGCTCCTCTCTTCTTCCCTTCAGGTGATTGACATCTCTATGATCCTGGCCGAGGCCATCCGGAGGACTCACAATGGCGAGTCCGTCTCATACCTGTTCAGTCATGTTCCTTTATAATCGTTGCTGCTTTTCACTTTGGAGGCTTTTCTTTGCTAAGCCAGTCATTATTTGGTATATTACAAAAGTTCAGTAGAAATCCCTGATTGTTCATCCTGCTCTCCACATTTTTTGCTCACATCCATTTTCCTGGGGCTCCATTTTGTTAGTCTTAAGTGAGCCTTTCAGCTTTCACTCTTTTAGCTCTGGAGAGCAGGCCGATGCATCCACCAGGGTGAGGGCTGGGAGGGGAGGGAGGCAGGGGGAGGGGATGGGGCAGATGCAACACTATGCATGCAAACTTCAGCAGTTCTGGTTGGTTGGTTTGTTTAAAAATAAAAATCTGCAAAGCCTAAATAAAAATTGAACTCTGCTAGTGTCAGGCAAGAGCCCCAGACTACCCCGGCCATGGCATTCCTGGCTACCAAGTCAACATTTCTTAAGCACCTGCTATGTGTCAGGCTCTTTACTGGGAATAAAGAGAAGATAAAAGACAGGCTCTGCCCTCAAGGAGCTCATGACTTGGACAGCACTGAGATAGAAGCTAGGGGAAGGCCAAGGGGTAACCACGTGGGAAAGGATGATGTGAATGCACTATAAAGTTATGGAGTTGTTGAGAGACTCCATGAGTGAGAAGTAAAAACAAAGAGCACTGGCGGGGAGGGGAGTTATCTTGTAGTTGGCATTCCTTGGAATCAGAACCACTTCTGTCCTTGTGGCTTTTACCTTTGGCCAGACCTTTTGCTTCCAAACCACCAACATTTACAGATTGAGGTTTCTCCCTGAGTGAGAAAATACCAGCCTTGGTTATGTTCAGAACCATTTCTACCTTTCCACAGAAATTCCTCAATCAAACCTTTCAGGCTCTAATTGTGAGCAGGGTGCATTTTTAATCCCCCCTTTAGAGTAGTTGACCCTGTTCATTAGTATATTTTGATGTTTCTTCACCTCCCTTCCTGTCCCCAAATCTAAATGAATTAAAGAAGGAGAGAAAATTTAGGCCTCAAGTGGAATATGCTTTTTCCTCTGTAGTTAGATATTCTTCTTTCTCCATGAGTGGCACCACCATGACATGGGCTATGGAGGGAGGAACAGTGTCACCAAAAATGTCGTCATTCCCTGAGCTCATGGGCAGCTTTGATTCAAAGGTCGTGTGTCCAACTGGCAATAGGTATTAACTCTGATAACGTGGGAAGAAGGGTCTTGGAGGCTGCAGCCATTTGTGCCTTGGTCTGCTCAGAGACGGAATGGGCTTTTCTCAGGAGATAACATTGAAAGGATTATGACTGATGGAGGGTGGATGGCAGGGTTCATTGGCCCTTGTGAGCTTTTAGGCCTTGAAGCCTTCATTGAATTCTAAGAACTTCATTTGCATTTTCTCGGGTCTTCTTGGGCACTGGTAAACAGATTGTTCCTATTAAAGGGGAGATTTATAGAAAGCACTGTAGAACGAGCTAGTCTGCAGTGAGTGCCGATGCTGGCATTTATCTCTAGCAGAAGGTTTGAGCAGATTCCTTGCTGCTCCAGCTGTAGTTTCCTGGTGCTTTGCTGCCGAGTTGTTAGCCAGCATCAAACCAAAGTGACTGATGTTGGCATTCCTATTCAACCATAAGACTTCAGTGAAAGAATTAAACTTACTTTGAAAGCAGTTTGGGTTTATTATTTTTGTATGTGTGTTGTTCGGTCATGTCTAACTCTTCATGACCCCTTGGACCATAGCATGCCAATACTGCTCATGGGGTTTTCTTGGCAGAGATACTGGAGTGGTTTGCCATTCTCTTCTCCAGTGTCTGCTTGTGTGTACATATGTTCCGTTAGTCCCTGGCCCTGAATTCCCGAAAGCTCTGCCAGGGGAGAGGAAAATCTGTCATGTCCTAAGCCCAAAAGGTCAGGAGCAAGACCAGGCCTTGAGAATGCTGAGATCTGTCGCCTAAAGACCAGTCAAGTTAGCCAAGCTGATCACTAGAAGGACAGCTCGCTTTGCTTCTCCTAAGGCAGGGAGAGGAACCTGGAAGGATCACCCACACAGCAATCAGATTTTTGGAGTATGTGTATGTAGTTCTCAAGACACTGGACCCTACATGATTTTGAACAGTCACTCCCTATTTCTTGGTCCTGGGACAGAGATGTTGGTGGGGAAGAGTCTCTTGGGAGGGAGAGTTTCACTATCCACCATCAGTGGTGTTTGTCCAAAGAATACAGACTTGATTTTAATGTCAGCCCGTTCCGGAACTTGCCAAATTACATTCCAAATGGAATACGAAGGGTTTGATTGGTTATTGATGCCACAAATCTGACTCGAATATAAAACTGGTGTCAAGAGTCAAATCGACTTTCGTCAACAGTGTTTCTGTCCCTTATCTATTTGTACAGCAGGACCTTGCTCTCCTTAATTGCACAAACACGAAGGGCTTGCTGTATGCAAGACTTTGTTCTTTCTACTTAATGCTTTCTCTTTTACATCCCTGCCCCTTCTCAGTGATCTCCTTTCCCCCATCCCCCATATAGAGCCCTCCCTTGTAAGAAATGAATGTAGTCCAACTAAACAAACCAGTGCATCACCCCTGTCTACCTCATTCCACACCCTCTACAGAAATTCAAAAAGCAAAATTAATACAATTATGTAATTTGATTCAAAGGCTGTATAATGGAATTTGGGGCCATAAGCAACCCTCCAGATTCAGCAACCCACTTCTGGGAATGCGAATGCTACTGGAACTGACAGGACTT
>JAQQSZ010005912.1:0-13746 GCA_028646595.1 Phalanger gymnotis | reverse complement strand
GGATGGGAAGTGAAGAGGGGAGAGAATCTGGAACTCAAGGTTTTAAAAAAATAGATGTTCAAAAGTAAAAAAGTTTTTTTTTCATGCAACTAGAAAATAAGATGCACAGGCAATGGGGCATAGAGTTTTATCTTGCCCTACAAGAAAGGAAGGGAAAGGATGAGGGGAGGGAATGGGGTGATGGAGGGGAGGGCAGACTGGGGAACAGGGCAACCAGAGTGTACGCCGTCTTGGAGTTGGGTGGGGGAGGAAATGGGGAGAAAATTTGTAATTCAAACGCCTGTGAAAATCAATGCTGAAAACCAAACATGTTAAAAATAAATTAAAATAAAAAAAGTGTTGACACCCCCCCCAAAAAAAAAAGATATGGACATCGGCATGAGCGTGAGCGGCCCCTCTACCAAAGAGGCGTCTACAACTAAGCTAACCAATTCTTTTATGACCCTGATAGGCCACACCAAATGAACCTAACTTCCTAGGAAACCTTACCTCCAGCTGACCCTCATTAAAACCCCATATCCTTATTACCATTTGGGGGTCATAATTTCTTTTAGTTCATCTGGGGCTGTTTTTTCAACCATAAGAGCTGAAGATGTTGACTTACGCTTATCTGAGGGCACCGTCCATGCTATAGGTATAAAGGGTACCCCTCTTTTAGCTCCAACCATAGTTACTGTTGCTCCCCTAACTACAAAACAGTTCTTTTGAGTGTCACCCTCAGCACCTGTGAACCTCCAAGGAGAAATTTGTTGTGCAGATTAAATGTAAAATTTTATTGGACCCCAGATAGGGTCTTTCTAGAATGACTTTCACCTGCAGTGCTCCAATTGGTTCAACTCTTAATGGATGATACCTCAATAATGGAAAAGGGAAATCATGCAAATCCTGAGTCTGGGGCCTCTCAAGCTTTGAATGAGGTTTTTTCTGCCTTGCGAGAAGTCCATCCAAATAAATTGGGTTTGTCTCTAGCAACATCACAGTAAAAATACAATATGAAGCCCTTTCCTTCTGTATTGGAACATACAATATTTTGAGATGCTGAATGAGGAGTCAGCTTTCATATGGATGTGCTTCTTGACAACCCATTTTTAATATTATTCTGTGATGGATCGAATGCTGAGAGCCTTATAGCTGCCTGTGTAGTAGCTAGCCCCTAGGAGACCCTAGAAACTTTTACCTTACCCAAAAGTAAACCCTCTCAAGCAGCAGAGCTGACTGCTTTAACTTAAAGCCTTCCAAATAGCCAGAGGCCAGTCAGCAAACATCTACACTGACTCCAAATATGCTGTTGGTGTTTGCTATTCAGTGGGACAAATTTAGAAAAATAGAAGATGTCTTACCACCTCTGGTTGGCTCATTTCAGCATATGTGCACCTGAGAGTGCCAGGTGGAAGCCTGCAACAGCAGTGTGGAAAGAAGGGCACACCCCCAAGAAGTGTTTGAGGACTTGGACCCTCTGCTTTGATTGAGGGGATTGTAATCTATTGTAAACTGGGGGTAGAGCGTGTTGTGTTCTCTGCGGCCCCTGGTGATGTGCTGTGTAAGGGAAGCCCCTTTCTTGTTATGGGGGTGGGTACAGTTTGAGTAACCCCAGATATCACAGTCTGGGCATGAGCGTAGCCATCTACTGAGGATGCAGCCCTGCAGGAGGGGGGAAGTACTTCAGATGTTAGCCCAGGATCCCCAGATGTATAACCAGTACCGCGAACAGTACTTGGAACAGTACCTGAAGTGAGGAGGAGCTGGCTGCTCACTCCCCAAAGATTTTGGTCCCCCAAAGAATGTATAAGTTGGTGGGGGGAGTGGGGGAATGTTATGTCACATACCATGTGCTATGTTATGTACTGTGCTATGTTCCGTAATAATCTCAGTTTCCCAGGCTCATGGTTCAAAACATCTCTACCACACTTGCTCACCATTATGTAATGATAAATAATATAAACGTGTGTTGAAATTGTAAATATCCACTGCGACTGCACAGTGAGATACAGGGATGGGGTGATGTAAATTTGTGAGGCTATTGCTGGCAATGTGCCTTCTTTGTGTGATATCCTATAAAACAGGTGGCCAGTGGTTAGTGATTGGGGAAAATTTATGGTTGAATGCACAAGCTGGGATGCTGTGTATGCCTTGATTGGCCCCCATCAAAGCTTGAGAGAGGAGAATCTATGCCTCATCTGGCTCCCATTGAGGCTTAAGGGTATTTAAGGGAGCCCTCTAGGGTTGAATGCATAAACAGTGCCCATCTCAATTGGCCCCATTGAGATGTAAGGATAATTGCCCCCCTTCTCTCTGACCTCTATGAGAAGGGAGATTAGAGAATGCTGTAGGAGTTTGTGGTGCTTCTGTTATCCACAATACTGTATTAGAGAAGACTAGACTAGAATAAAGTAAGATTATTAACTCCTTTGAAGCTGTCTTTCCTGTCTGACCACATCAAGAGTGAATCTGTTAGAGGTTGGAGTCCAGAACCTCTGGTGCCTCCTGTGTGTTATCTAACACCCTCCTTCTTTTTCTTCCACCCCCTCACCCTAGAGATGGCAAATAGGTATATATATATATATATATATATATATATGTATATACACATATACATATACATATACACATATATATACACACACACATATATGTATATGTATATACATATATACATATATATATATGTAAAATTATTCTATGCATACTTCTCTTTGTCCGTTCCTTCTTTGGATGCAAATAGCATCTTTCTTCATATGTCTTTCACAACTAATATAAGTATATATAATAGCCAAAATGACTTATTGTCTCAAAGTCATTCTTAAAACAGTATTGCTATTACTATATACATTGTTCTCTTGGTTCTGCTCATTTCATTCTTCATTATTTCATGAAAATCTTTCCATGTTGTTCATCGAGCTCATCCTTTGTTATAACACAGTAGTATTCCATCGCAATGAGGCCTCAGACAGAATTCAGAAAACAACAGGAAGGAAAACCTGAGGTCTAGGGCAATACTACCCACAATTAGGGATTAAAACTTGATTATAATAATAAAAAACTGCTAAAACAAAACAGAAATGAGCAATATCAAATGGTCACAAGGCCAGAGGGAGCTCCTGGGAGAACCTCCTCTGGTTCTGCCGTGACATATAGGCCATTAATACGTTGTTTGTCCTTCATTCTCAAACAGGACCATGACGTCAGGAAGGTCACGCCATGACTTGTGAGTGAGTTGGATTTAAGTGAGGGAGGGTTGTGTAAAGTCACCAGATTCACTTTTTCCTCCAGAGCCATCTGGGTCCAGCGGCAAGAAATAGATCAGGACAACTGGAGTTGGCCCCAGATGCAGTGGGAGACCTTGGCCTTTTTAAGCTAAGGTCTTTCTGAGTTCTCATTTTGACTGAGGTAAGGCCCATTCAGTGATTATGGTAAGAAACGAACCAGGGAAGGGCCTCTTTTACCTAATTGAAAAAAAAATCAATCTGGGAGGGGAATACCATTAGGATTTCTGGGCAAAATAGGAACAATTGCTATCTACATTCACTCTGAGGCCTCTAATAGCAGAACTCAAGGAGGGCATACAAAGGCCTCATTTACTAGCAACCATGCATTGTCCTACTTATACACAACACTTAGATGCCATCTCTCTGGGCAATGCTTGTGCTTAGGAGGCCGCAGAAAAATGCTTCATAACCCTGGGGTTCTTTCTACTCTTTCCCTTCCTTTCTTAATTTCTGGTCTCCTTATTACCCAACAGGCTTCACCTGCCAACAAGCAGTAGAGATGATCCTTCTTAGGCTGTATCTTCTAACAAACGATGGAAAACCAGTCACTACTAAATCTCTACTCTTGGCTTGCACTTGTGATCCCTCAGACGGCCCACTTGTGCTAAGATGAGATAGCAGTGAAATAATGAAGGAATAGTTTTGTCTGGTAATCTATCAAATAGCAGCCTCAATTACCTATAGTTGTTTAGTATGCAAGCAGTTTAATGTAGGAAAGAGAGAAAGAGTTAAGCAAATCACTCCATAGAGGCGCCATATTCCTTTCCAAGCCCTTCAGGTAGACTTTATAGAATTATCACACTTGTGATACTGCTTGGCCAAAATATGTGTGTTCAGTATTTAGGTGAAATGTTCCCCAATTGGGAAGGCAGACTTGCCGACTGGCACTGAGAAATTGCTAACTGAATACATCTCCAGGCTTGGAATTCCTATTTGGATTAAATAAGATCAAGGAATGCATATCTCTTCTGAAGTATCTTACCAGCTAACCACATGCCTGAGATTCACTTTAGAATTTCACATTTCATAGCACCTCCATGCCTCAGGATAGGTAGAGAGTCCTAGTGAGCACTGCACCCACTCTCTCGAGGAGTGTAATAAATGCCTTCCTCTGCTCACTCTGGTCCTGAGTTCTTTGGGTGAGAATGGTCAAATCACATGAATCTTCCTAAGGCTATGCTACCAGGAAAGCAATGAGCCACAGAAGCACATCTTGGGCTAACTTCCTGACCCTGCCTTGGGAGGTCCTGTGATCCCCACAGCAGTGTTAAGGGGGCTGCCACTTGGGATTTCCCTGGGGAACCCTGTGGCCTGCAGAGCCTTCTTAAAGGGCCATCACTTGGGTCTTCCAGCCCTGTCTCGGGAGCCTTGTGATCTTACCGCCATTCTAAGGGGCCATCATTTGAGTCTTCCTTAGGGTCTAACCTGTAGAAAGCCCTGTGATCCCCACAGATAAAGGGGGGCTACTACTTGGTCTTCCTCTGGGAGTCCTGTGGTCTGCACAGCCTTCCTTACGAATTATCACTTGGGTCTTTCTCAGGGTCCAACCCTAGGAAGTCCTGCGATCCCCATAGTTAGAAGGGGGGCTACCACTTGGTTTTCCTCTGGGAGTCTTGTGGTCTGCATAGCCTTCCTTAGGGGTTATCACGTGGTTCTTCTTCAGGCCCTGACCCTGCCTAGGGAGGTCCTGTGATCCCCATAGACTAAGGGACCATCACTTGGTTCTTCCTCAGGGCTTTGGCCCTGCCTGGGATGTCCGGTGATCCCCAAAACCACGTTTCTAACAAGAGGAAGATTTTGGATATTAAATTACCCTAGGGAAAAAAATCCCAGAATGTGAGGTTAAAGTGGCCAAAAGATCTTTTGGTTATGGCCTAGATATGGAAGTCTCCTGGCCACCAACATAAACTATGTCTATGTGAAATTTGGACAACCTACGCCAACAGGCACAAAAATCTACTTTAATCATTTGATTCAATTGCCAAATATATAATTTCATTAACAAAAGTGCTCTCTGCCTTTACAGGAAAAATGCTGAATCATGGCCAAATCCCAATAATCACCCATGCCACAACATCTACCCAGGAGACCAAATATGTTGTTATGGTGCATTGAAGAAAGTCTACTTTGGCAACCAGGTGGGAACAATTCTCCCAAATGCTGTTGGTGACCCATACTCCTATCAAAGTGGAAGGAAAATCCTCTTGGATATGCACTAACTACCCATACTTGAACAAAGCAAAAGGACTGGGAGTGTTAACCTTCAGGAAACTTAAAACTGTGGATCATGGCAAAAGGAGAAAATATCTCCTAGAAGCAGGCGGTAACACTTGTGAGACAGCTTCTCCCGAGATTCAAGTTATAAAGCAGCTGCATCCATGACACTAACCAGAACTCTTCCAGCATCCCACTTGGACAAGGACACATTCCTTGATGCACATCTCATGTTTCTCCCCTCTATGACCAGGGTTCTTATTGCAGGAAAACATCTAAGACACATTCAAGAGCCTCAGCATCCATTTAGCAAATCACTCTAAAAGATGACTATTCCTTCAAATCTTGCTGACTGTATTAGCATTGTCAAAATTTTGGAAAAAACAATGGGTGAAATTCCCTTAGTCTCTGCTCCAGCTCTCCAGATCACTACTTGAGTACTTCCGTGTAAGGGGTATATTATTCTTCCCAACATACAAACTACCAATTTTCATGGAGATACACTGGACAGGGAATCTTTGGAAAACTCATGCTTCCTCCCAAGGCTAAGAGAAATATGCCTGTTTAGGAACACATCTATATATTAAAAACGTATTTTTATTCATTATTGTTAATGATATCCCATGTTAGTTTATAAAGCACTTTCCTTACAACAATCTTATGAGGCAGGTAATGCTAGTAATTATTGTCCTCATTTAGCAGAGTGTCCCAGTCCCCTGGACCCATCAATGGTAATAAAGCAAATAAATTACTGAATGAACTACATTTTATAGTAATAGCTAATAAAGGTACCTGCATTGGTGGAGGGAGTTTCCTTATCCAGGAAATTATGTCTCTTTATCAGTGAAATCACAGATCTAGTCACTGTCCCTGTCACTAATGATAGGCAACAAAATACCTTCATTCATCTATTTCAATAGCTCACAGCCCACTTGTAGAATACAAGCCTACTGTTTATATTGTAAATGTGACAGAAGAAATGACATAGTTTTTGTGCTCAGTCACATCTTCACAAAAACAATGACTGGTGCACAAATATATTTGCATGCATTGTACACTTTGATTTCGCTCCAGTAATCTGCTAATCAGAAAACTCATATATTGTCTAACAGAGACTGCTCATTTTTTATTTAATATTTTTTAGTTTTCAGCATTGATTTCCACAAGATTTTGAGTTATAAATTTTCTCCCCATTTCTACCATCCCTCCACTCCAAGATGGCATATATTCTGATTTCCCATTCCCCAGTCAGCCCTCCCTTCTGTCAGCCCACTACCCACCCCCTCACCATTCCCTTTCTCCTTACTTTCTTGTAGGGCAAGATAGATTTCTATGCCCCATTGCCTGTATATCTTATTTCCCAGTTGCATATAAAAACAACTTTTTTTTGAGCATCTGCTTTTAAAACTTTGAGTTCCAAATTCTCTCCCCTCTTTCTTTCCCACCTACACCTACCCTCCCTAAGAAGGCAAGCAATTCAACATAGGTCACACATGTATCATTTTGCAAAACACTTCCACAATAATCATGTTGTGAAAGACTGAGTATATTTCCCTGCACCCTATCCTGTTCCCCTTTATTCAATTTTCTCCTTTGACCCTGTCCCTTTTGAAAAGTGTTTGCCTTTGACTAGCTCCTTCCCTATCTGCCCTCCGTTCTATCATCCCTCCTTTTTTATTCCCTTCCCTCTACTTTCCTGTGGGGTAAGATACCCAATTGAGTGTATATGTTATTCCCTCTTCAAGTCAAATCCGATGGGAGCAAGATTCACTCATTCCCTCTCACTTGCCCCCTCTTCCCTTCCATTATAACAGCTTTTTTTAACCTTTTTATGTGAGATAATTTATCCCTTTCTATCTCTCTCAATATATTACTCTTTTATCCCTTAATTTTATTTTATTTTTTTAGATATCATCCCTTCGTATTCAACTTATCCGGTGCCCTCTGTCTATATATATGTATATTCCCTTCAACTACTGTAATGCTGAGAAAGGTCTCATGAATTACACACATCATCTTTCCATGTTGGAATGTAAACAAAACAGTTCAACTTTAGTAAATGCCTTCTGATTTCTCTTTCTTGTTTACTTTTTCATGCTTCTCTTGATTATTGTATTTGAAAGTCAAATTTTCTATTCAGTTCTGGTCTTTTCATTGAGAAAACTTGAAAGTCCTCTATTTTATTGAAAATTCATATTTTGCCTTGGAGCATTATACTTGGTTTTGCTGGGTAGGTGATTCTTGGTTTTAATCCTAGCTCCTTTGACCTCTATCATATTCCAAGCTCTTTGATCCCTTAATGTAGAAGCTGCTAGATCTTATGTTACCCTGATTGTGTTTCCACAATACTCAAATTGTTTGTTTCTGGCTGCTTGCAGTATTTTCTTCTTGACATAGGAACTCTGGAATTTGGCAGCAATATTGCTAAGAGTTTTCCTTTTGAGATCTCTTTCAAGAGGAAATTGGTGGATTCTTTCAATTTCTAAATACCCTCTGGTTTTAGAATATCAGGGCAGTTCTCCTTGATAATTTCTTGAAAGATGATGTCTAGACTCTTTTTTTGATCATGGCTTTCAGGTAGTCCAATAATATTAAAATTATCTCTCCTGGATCTATTCTCCAGGTCAGTGGTCTTTCTAATGAGATATTTCACCTTGTCTTCCATTTTTTCATACCTTTGGTTCTGTTTTGTAATTTCTTGATTTCTCATAAAGTCACTAGCTTCCACTTGCTCCAATCTAATTTTTAAGGTGTTTTCTTCAGTGGTCTTTTGGACCTCCTTTTCCATTTGGCTAATTCTGCCTTTCAAGGCATTTTTCTCCTCCTTGGCTTTTTGGGGCTCTTTTGCCATTTGGGTTAGTCTATTTTTTAAGGTGTTATTTTCTTCAGTATTTTTTGGGTCTCCTTTAGCAAGTCATTGACTTGTTTTTCATTATTTTCTTGCATCACTCTAATTTCTCATCCCAGTTTTTCCTCTACTTCTCTTACTTGCTTTTCCAAATCCTTTTTGAGCTCTTCCCTGGCCTGAGCCCATATTTTTCTTGGAAACTTTTGATGTAGGCTCTTTGAGTTTGTTAACTTCTTCTGGCCGTAGTTTTGATTTTCTTTGCCACCAAAAAAAGATTCAATAGTCTGCTACCTTTTTCATGACCTGTTCATGTTCACAGCCAACTATTTGACCCTTGAGCTTTTTGTCAGGGTATGACTGCTTGTAGAGTAGAGAGTACTTTGTCCCAAGCTTTAGGGTCTATGCTGCTGTTTTCAGAGCTACTTCTACTCCACCTTCACTGCAAGCTCTGCCACAGCTGTGCTCCTCCTCCTCTAAGAACTGCCAACCAGGACCACAACCCAGATCCAAGCAGAGCAAAGCAACCTCTGCACTCCTTCTCTGATCTGATACTTAATTATTCCCAGCAGGTGGGCCTGGGGCCAGATGCCACTGCAGCTGGAGCTCTGGAAGCAGCCGCAGGAGCTTCCTGCTGCTGCCACCCACCAAGTAGCAACACTTCCGCTACCCCAGGGACTGGAGTTGACTGCTCTCACTATGATCCAGCAGTTTTTTCACTAACCTGCTCTGTTGTCTTTGGCATTTGTGAGTTGTGAAGTCTGGTAACTGCCACAGCTCAATGATTCAGGGCCCTTGGGCCTGCTCCACCCAACTCTAGGTCTGGTTGGTCCTGGCCCAGTGCACACTGGGCTGTGCTCTGCTCCCAGCCCCAAGCAATAGACACTTCCCAATGACCATCCAGGCTCTCTAGGGCTGGAGCCCTGCTTTCCTATGCAATTTTGTGGGTTCCACACCTCTAGAATTTGTTCAGAGCCATTTTTACAGGTGTTTGGAGGGACCTGGGGGAGAGCTTAAGTGAGTCCCTGCTTTCCAGCTGCCATCTTGGCTCCACCCCTCACTTTTTAAAATTAAGATTTAGAGTCACTCACTCTGCAAATATTTTAACCCACTGGTAAGCTGATGAATGGGGAGGTAGGTAGATCGGAGCAACAACACATACATTGACAAAAAAAATTCAAGGTGGCTTCATGAAATGCCCACAGAAAGCAACCTCTCTCTTTGTTTTTTTCCAGTCTAGTCCATATATGTTCTGAAAAGTAATTTCCCCCAACTTCTGTCATAGTAGAGGATTTTTGATTCATTTAAATTCATTTAATTATTCTTTCAGTTTGTATTTCCTACTGTAAATTAGCTTTGAGTTGGTTAATGAATATGGTCAGAGAGTGAAGGAAAAGCCTTGTGATATTCCAGGGGAGAAGTCATTGCTTGGCCACCTCCTCAGACTCCTCTTGATATTGGTTAGATACATCTCCTGCTTTCCTGCCATGTTTCAGTATGCCCTGATTCTATCCATGAAAATAACACCAGTTATGAAAGAAGGATTAGTGGCCACTAATTTAGTTAGTGTATAGGGGAATAGACAACACAGTAAATGGAGAGAGCAAAAAGGGTAAAGGGATACCCTTCATCACATAGAACAGTGGTCAGCAATAATACTTTTGAGTAAAATAAGTCATGTCTTTTTAGAGTCCTTCCCTTTTATGGGGAGGAGTTGTTGAGTTAGAGGGGTAGTATCTGTCCTTGACTTGGAGGCAGAGGAGAAGGTTAATGTCTCTGAAGGACACTCATGTTATCTTACTAAATACTGTCCAGCAAACATCCTCATCAGCTACAATTCTGAGGCTTGTCATCACTTGTGGGGAGAAAATTCCTGGGTACCCTGCATCTCCCCACATGGCACCAAGATAGAAGATGCCACACAGAGTGGAACCATGCTTCTTTTTCTTCCTTTCTGGTGTCTTTTTCCCAGAATTCCATGTGAAACACTCCCCCTACTCCCCCAGTTCCCCCATCAATACTCGTAGATTCTAGGGAAGTATCTCATCTTCCTGGTGATTCCAATTCAGAGTCACCCTTGTTTTGACCTAACTACTTAGCAGTTCCTATGATATGTCACATGATATAACTTATGCTTTCCAGTGTAAGATGCCCATATAAAATTGAGAACATATCTGTGATGTTCATCTGCTCTTTCATCTCATGATTGTTTGTTTTTTGTCTGTATTTCCTGGGCTTGGTCTTCTCATTTAGTGTCGATACTTCTGGGCTGAAGCTTAATCACGAAATATTCAGGAGGCAGAGGCTTGTCACCTGACAGAGTTTTTAGAGCTAAAGTTAGGGGCAATCACCTATTGCCCATAAGACTGTTGTCTTTTCCTAAAAAAAGTTCCTTCTCCCAAACTTCCCTATTAGTGAACAGGGCACTACCATCCTCCTGGTCACCCAGGCTTCCAACAATATTGGTGTCATCTTCCACTCCTCATTTCCATTCACCCCATATATCGAGTCTGATGCCCTGTCTCGTCACTTCTATCATTCTTTGTGCTGACATTGCTCAGCACAATGCCTGGCACATGGTAAATGCTGGATAAACACTTTTGATTGACGTAAGTGATTGAAGCCCAGCATTTTTTCAAGGTCCATCTATAAAACTTCTCTTTCACACATTTGGTGTTTTCTCCCCAAATAACATAATCAAATTGGATCTGAATGGGGGGTGTCTATCCAAAGCTAATAATAAAAGAACCTTTCTACAAACAGAAAGAAAAGTCAGGTTGTAATAGCTGGAAAAGTTCCTGGGGATGGCATATGGTGCAGAGAAAACATTGCCTCATAGTCACGCTACAAGGGCAAAAGTGTTATTGATAGAAGCTTAAGAGCTGAATATGCCAACTAAACCAGCTAGCATTCAGCCTTTCATGGAGAAGAAAAATAGTCTTTTTTGGTTTTTGGTTTGTTTTTGTTTGTGTAATGTTATGTATGTCGGGAGGGGGAGGTTGTTCCTTTTTCAGATTGAATGATATCCTTGAACTTTTAACAGATGAATGACAACATTAAAAGCCTTCCATTGCAGGAACACTTCTGACGAAGGCAACATTAGACCTAGTCAAAGGTATTATTCCAGTTCCTGAAATTGTCTTCCTCTGGTGAGCTTCTGTGGCTTCTGAGAATAAGATTTTGCTGTCTTTAAAGGGAAATAATGTTAAAAATGTTGTGGGCTAGCCCAAGACCTTGTATTGTCTCTAACAGTGTGTGTTTCTTCCATTCCAGCTTTTTCATTAACTGGGAATCTTCTTTTTTAAAAAACACCTTTTTTATTATGAACTTTAAAATAACAACAAATATGAACATTTTAATAAGGAGGGAAATATATATGCATACATACATGTAATATATTCTCTTCATAGCAAAAGCACCTATGTGCATGCATATATTAACATACATACAAATAAATATACATATATAGTATGTATGTGTATGTAAAAATACGACATCATTTCTTTGCTTCGTTAAAATGTACATTGAATTTAACATGATAGTAACAAAACTCTTCTGTTTGCCTATGTCTCCTTCTTTAATATAATTTAATTTAAAAATTTTTTAGAGAATTTAAAATATTTTTCATTTATCTTCATTTTTTTTGTTTCTATCACTCACATTGCCCACCAACTCTCCCTACTTCAAATAGAAGCCCTACTTTGTAACCAATAAGTATAGTCAAGCAAAACAAATTAACACATTGATTATATTTATAACTGTTTTTCCTCACAGGTGTAATCCCTCACCTCTTCACCAAGAGATTGGAAAATTGTTTCATCATCAGTCTTGCCAAGTCCTAAGTGGTCATTGCATTGATTAGGGCCTGGCAGCTTCCATATATAACTCTTGAAAATTCCCCTTTTTTCTCCTTGTCAGAATTGTTGATCTTTGGATCCAGAACTTTATTCTTGAAATTTTTCTATCCATACTAGGTTGACTTTTTCTGTAGAATTTTAATAAAATGGGTCCTACACATCGTCTCTCTAAGCCTTTTGAATTCTGCTGTCCAAAAGGTATGTTGCATATCACATAAGGCCTGGCTTTCCTCTACTCGCCCATAAATCCAAGTTTGAATGTCCAAACTTCACCAACCAGTTCCTTCTTATTGGCGCAAATCAGATCTAGCCTCTCCAATCCCTAGTGATTTCATTCAAATTTTCAAGAATTAAGTTATCATTGGCTCATGTGAAGAAGCTACTATTTTGTTCGGGTTACAGAGAGTTCTGGTGAGTATCTGGATGATTGAAGTGTATCATCTTTGATATATCTATTATTCTTCTCATACTTAGGCAATCTTAGGTGGTTCAGTGGCAAGAATGCTAGTCTTAGAGCCAGGAAAATCTGATAGATTTGACAGAACAAGGTTGTTGAGAGAATAAGGAATCAAGGGACTTGAGAGAAGAATTGAATTGGTTCATCAAAAGATCAAGGTGGATGTAGAGATTAGAGGTCACAGTAAAGAAGAATAGCATGTTTGGGGGGTACAAGGCAGAAGGAGAGGTAGAATTACAACATATGATCAGATACAGGAATTTCATCATTCATGAACATGGAATTGGATTTTGGAATTTTTTTTTGTACTTAAGTGAGGCAGAGCTGCACAAAGTCATCAGCCTTGCTCTCTCCTCCAGAGTCATTGGAGTTCAGTGGCAAGACATAAATCAAGATGACTGGTGATGGCCCAGCCACATAGAGTTAGACACGACTGAACTGAGCTCATCCTTATGCATTTGCATGCCTCCTGCTAAGTCACAGTGTTCCCTTCAACAAGCCAACAATTAATAGCTTACAATTTCCAATATGGGCTATCTGATTCTTTTCTGAGGCCCCCTTTAAATCCGTAAATGGCCTTCGTATACTACCCCACTTCCGATGGGGAGCTGCCCCATTCCAGGGGCTGGGTTCCCCCCCCCCCACCTTTCTTAGTCTGTCTCTAACCACCATGGGTTCAGGCCAGAGAGAGGATGAATGCAACAAGACTACAACATCAACATATGCCTTGGGTATAGGGAGCACTAGGGAGACAGTCCCGCCAACCCTGACTCACATACTCCTGAAGGATAGAGCACCAGCCTCCCTCACCTGGTTGTGATCCTTCCCTCCTATTGCTTACAAGAGACTAATTTCTAGGTGTCACAGCTGGTATCCTTCCTGCTGTCTAAGAGGAAGGGGAGGTGAGACCCTGTCTGAGGGCAGGGCAGATTCTTTCCTTTCCCAAGCATCAATTAGGTGAGAAGGGAAGAAGGCAAAGGATGAAGGGAGAAGAGAAGTTTCTGTGGGGACATGATAGCTGTCTTCAATTATTTGTAAAGCTGTCATGTGGAAGGTTGGGGTCATGAAGAGTAGGATGTGAATGAATAGCAACAACATGCGGAAAAA
>JAQQSZ010005911.1:0-13747 GCA_028646595.1 Phalanger gymnotis | reverse complement strand
CAAAACTACATCACTATGCTAGAGTCAAGTTTCAATGTGTCTGACTGTGGATGATCAGACCAATACGAGCTCAGAGTGTTCTATCGGGCACAGATCTTTCATGAGAATATTTGGGTTGGATTCTCTAAATTTGTTTCGAGCTATTTCAATTCTGCTTTGCTCATAGAGCATCATAGAGCATCCCCTCTGATGAGGGCATATCATGCTGAGCAGTCCTGTGCCATTGTCTCCCATGTCACACAATCAATTCCACAGTTCTTAAGAGAGACCTGACCGCCATGTGAGCACTTTTCCTTTGTGAGTTCTCCATAAAATAGTCTTTTTTGGCAAGTGTACATTTGCATTCTAACAGCGTGGCCAGCCCATCGGAGTTGTGCTCTCTGAAGTAGGGTTTAATGCTTGGCGGTTTAGTTCAAGAAGGGACCACTGCCAAATTGTCTTCAGAATCTTCCGAAGACAATTCAAATGGAAGCAATTCGGTTTCCTGTCATGGTGCTGGTATATTATCCAGGTTTCACAGGCGTACACATTGATAGTGAGGTTGACACAAGCATTGTCTGAGCTAGCTCAGTGTTTGGGAGGCTCCAAAAGAAAATGAGGGAGAGAAGAGATATTGGACAGACTACCAAACTGAAGGTTTACAGAGCTGTGGTGCTGACCTCCTTACATGCCTATTTGCATATGCAGTGTGCTTCTCCATTGCCCTTTGAACTGCAATTGAAGTCATCCTAAAGGCCATAGTAACTTTAATTTTGACTTTTTAAACATTGCACCTTTATCCTATCATTTACATGGTCTATGTCCTATTTATAAATCCTAAAAACCTTATTAAAATATTGTCACCTCTTGACCTGCGTAAGCTCCCTGTGAAGCCAGTCAAGGGGAAGAAGGAGTGACTGGGTGGGATTTTCCCATTGGCGTGGACATTTGACCATTCCTCAGTAATAGCAGCAGCAGAATATGTGGTAAGTGTTGACTATCACAAACCTGTTTAGTTCATGCCGTCAGTATGATGGACTATGCAGAACTCTGGTTACATGGATTCCTAGATAACTGAATCACTGCATCCAGAGTCTCGGTTTCTGGTAGCCTAGCACAGGATTCAGCCAACGTACCTTGTTTCATTGTATTCATCAACAACTTTGATGAGCTAGAAGGTACATTTTACAAAATTTGTAAACGACAAACTTAGAGCAATAGCAATTATATTACATTAGAAAATGAGGCAGAAAGGATAGGCGAAAACTTATAAGATGAAGTGTAATCAGTGCAAATGTTAAATCTCCCCTTAACGTTCAAAAAAACACTTGTACAAGTATGAGATAGAGGAGGCCCAGACAAATGCAGTAGTTCATTTGAAAAAACTTAGAGGCTTATTATCTGTCAACTCAATAAAAAGGTAATGTAAACTTTGACTGAATTTATAGAAATGTAATGTCCAGATGAAGTGTCATAATTAGTTCTTTGTACTCTGCCCTAGTCAAACCACTTCTGGAAGCCATTCTTCTGAAGGGAACATTGATACTCTGAATCTTGAAACATTGTTATAAGGAATCATTGAAGGAAATAGGATTGTTTGACCTGAAGTAAGGAGGAATGACATGATCGGTGAGCATTCAAGACCTTACTGTGTGCCAGGCAGTATACTTGGAACTGAGGATACAAATTAAAAAAAAATGAAATAATCACTTTTTCCAAGGAGAGATGATATACTAGCTCTCTTCAACTGTCTGAAAGGTCAGTTATGGACAAGATTGCTCTGGAAAGAAGAACTAGGACCAATGGGTAGAAGTTTCAGCAAGAGTTATTGTAAGCTTGTTGTGTTTGTCCTTCATTCTCGAAGACAACCAGTGACATCAGGGAAATGATGACATGACTTGCAGTTGACTTGAATTTGAGTGAGGGAGGGCTGTACAAGGTCACCAGCCTTACTTTCTCCTCCAGAGCCACCTGGGTCCAGTGACCTGATATTCACCAGGAAGACTGGAGATAACCTAGGATACAATGGGAAACCCTGGCCCTTTTAGGCTAAGGCCTTTTCTTCACGTACTCAGAGTGAAATAATGCCCATTCAGTGAATAGGCCTCTTTAAGAAGTGAGTCAAAGGATGGCCCCTTTAATTTGAAAAAAAAAAATCAAACTGAGAGGGGAAGACCCTCAGGGTTGTTGTTCCAAAGAGAGATGTTCACTCTAAGCCAAGAGGGCCCAAAATACACCCCTTAAGTGGAACTTAGGCAAAAAGAAGACTTGGCAGAAAGATTGTGATGCTTTGAATGCTTTCGCACAGAGGTCTAATTGAACTCCGCTTCTTCGTAGATCACTTAGTGAAGCCAGATGAGATAGGGCACCAACTAGTTGGACTAGAGATAGGTAATCCATTCAGATCCTTAAAGTTCTTTCTTTGCCACATCAATGGAAGGGATGATAAATAACTAAATGATTCATTGTACTTCTATTTGCCATACAGTCTGTCTTGGTTTTCTTTTTAAAAGGGGATGCTGTAATAAGAGGTTGGTTGGCCATACTTCTACCTGAAATTGGGCCATTTGAAGCTTCTTAAATTGACAAGGTTTTTGTTGTTGCTTTTTTGTTGTTGTTGTTGGGAGGTGAGGGAGGGCTTTCCCTGGGACTGGGCTGAACCTAGAGGAGGTGCCACTCAAATTAATTTCATCCAAATGGCTACTGCTCCTGCCATTCATGTAAACTTTTGCCTTTGTCACTAGCTATAAGCAGCCAACACTTTGATTGTCTAAGCAAGCAAGCAAGTTTCAATAACCGAAAGTACACATTATCCCATAGCCATCATCTCTGGGGTATTTGAGAGAGATTGCATATCCTGTCCTGTTTGTGTGTGTCAGCTGCAGGAATCCGAGTTTCCCCAAAAGTATGAGAAAATTTGTATTGATATAGCTTAAAGCATTCAATGTATCTCCAACTCGTGGAGAGTAAAGCCACTTTTGTCAAGATTTGGAGAGATTCGGTACTTTGCCCAAAGATGACACAACAAGTTCATATAGCAGTGTGGGAATATGTCATTGATTTCCTTATTTCCTGTCTGGCCTGAGATCCATTGCTAATGTTCTTAACATGACTATGAGTCATTAAAAGCTAATAAAGGTACAATGTATGTTATTATGTATTAGGAATGAATGTGTGATTGGAACATTCTATCATCTCCTGAAGGGCGTTGTAATTAATATGGAGAAACTGTCTTTCCTTTTAGAAGACAAGGAAAAGAAGAATAGAACCAAAGTAGCCAAGTCTTCCGCTTCTCCTATTGATTAGAACAGGGTAATGAAGACTACATCTCTTTTCTGTGTTACTTCAATACTTTCTTATTCGGTAATAGGTTGTCTTGGGGCAGTTAGGTGGCTCAGCGGTCAGCTTAGAGTGCTGACCGTGGAGTCTAGAAGACGTCGTCTTCGTGAGTTCAAATCCAGCCCCAGACACTTATTAGCCTTGTGACTCTGGGCAAGGCACTTAATCCTATTTGTCTCATTTTCCTCATCTGTAAAATGAGCTGGAGAATGAAATGGCATACCGCTCCGGTGTCTTTGGCAAGAAAGCCCCAAATGGGGTCAAAAAGAGTTCAGACATGAATGAAAAACAACTGAATCACAATAGGTTGTTTTATATAGGCATGAATACCTGGGGAGCTACCTCACTACACCTTGATTAACCCAGGAAAGAGACTTATAACTGAATGAAAGTGTGGGAATTCTGGTCCTTAAAGCAGAGCTGTGTAAATAGATCAGTGTCCCCTTTTATGATTTGCTGAATTACCCACAATCCTACCAGGGTACTTATTTAACCATCCAGGTCCTAACCTCAAATCACTAGAGACCAGACTGTGGTTAGCAATGACTGACCAAAATGTTGTACATGAGCTGCTTTAGATCAACAGATATTCAGAATCTGTGTGCTTCACCTGGTTCTACGTACATATATGTGGGATATAAGCAGATTAGAATCTTTGGGGAAGGTCTAGGAGAGGTCATTCATATTTTTTTTGTCAAATATATACAGTTTTTCTTTCATTCTTCCTCAGTTCCTTGCCCTAACCTAGGAGTCTGTCAAGTACCGTAGGGATATTGATGTTTTGCTGCCCTTTCCCAACTACTTAAATGAAATTTATTGCTTAGCAACTATTTTCTGTACACTACAAAGACAAAAAAATATAGTTCTGGGACATATATTTCATGGAACACCAGCCTTTAGACAATAAGACTTTTTCTAACTCTGGGACCAACATCTTTGAGGATGTTGATTAGAAACGTTTAGTTGAACCAGAGTTCTGTATGCAAATCAGAAAATTTTAAAAATCATGAAAGCAGTTTCTTATTTCCTGAAGACAAATTGGTGATAGCATTATGTCTTAGAGAATGGCAACTCAATGGAAGGAATACTGAATTTGGATTTAAAGAACCTGGATTTGCATCCTGGGCTTGCTCCTTATAGTTTTGTTATGTGAAATGATGGGGTTGAACAAGATAATTTCTAAGGTCCTTTCTAACTGTGAATCCTGTAATTCCTTGACTTTTTAGTTAGAGCTGTTTTATAGTATCTTCACTAGGAATGACCCTATGTCAGCATTACTGAAGAGAAAATTCTTGATTTGGGGGTGGGAAATTGAACTAGATGCTCTCCAAGATGTATGATGTTGAACATTTGTTTGGTGAGATGTATGTTTGAGATTTACTTCTTGGCGAAGGATTATACGTGTGCACTCAGACTTAAGAAAATTCAATTTTAGAAGCATTTAAATTAGGAAGTATTCAGATGATTCTGTTTTACAAAAAAAAGTCTGCAAGTTGCTGTTTAAGTGAGTTTGCTTAGTACATTTAAGAGTTTCTTTAAAAATTATAGACTAATGAGCAATTTTAAGCTTAAAATCTTTGTATATTCTATTAAGAATCTGATTATGGAGAACTCTACACTAGAAAAATTAGATATGACTGGGTATCTGCTCTCATAGAGTCTTTTACTCTAGTGGAATTGAAGGTTAATTAGAAATTTATATGTACAGATATCATAAATTATGAAGTAAGTTAGGAGTACAGAACAACTTTTTTGTTTTGCATAAAGCAAGATTAGTTGTATGGAGTTTATCTCACTTAAAGTTTTTTTTTTTAAAACATTTATTAAACATCTACTATATTCAAGACAGTGTACCGGAAACACAGAGGCAAAGTAAAAACAAGATTCTTGCCTTCAAAGAATTTACGTTCTTTTCACAAGTAAATATATAAATTGATTTGATGTTCAAGTCAAAAGAGATTTTTTCCTGCGTGAAAAGTCAAATTTTTATTTACTTTTAACCTTTTGTTCAATCCTGAGTATTCAAACATATCTAGAAAAAAATTCTTTCCTAAATACTTATGCCTCATGT
This sequence comes from Phalanger gymnotis, assembly GCA_028646595.1. Taxonomy (NCBI): domain Eukaryota; kingdom Metazoa; phylum Chordata; class Mammalia; order Diprotodontia; family Phalangeridae; genus Phalanger; species Phalanger gymnotis. The sequence continues at coordinate 8,358 of JAQQSZ010005911.1, read as the reverse complement.
CTATGACACATATTTTTGTAGGCAAGAAAAGTATACAGTGTAATATGTTCACTATTAGCTTAAATTTGGAAAATATTTGATTTGCCTTACCTCATTATTTATATAATGTACATATTTCACACAGAATTTAATGTGATAGTAGAGCCCAATGAACTACTTCAGTACTTTACCTTTTAGTGAAATTGGGTGAAGACTTCCTGTTCTTTCTTTATAAAGGATTTTAGTAGGCTCCCACAATCTCTTCAAATAAATTTTACAGCTGGGTTACCTGAGGTATGAAGAAACCATAGCAGTATCCTGTTCTATGGCTAAACTAACTGTAAAATTGGGTAAGTGTAGGATTATAGTGAAAATCTCTGTTTGAGTTAAGATTTCCTGGATAAATCACCAAATAAAATGTAATCAAAAATGTTTGTGTTGTGTTTACTTGAAAGTAACGTTTTTCAGAAAAAAAATACCAGAAAAATACTAATGCACAATCCTTTTTATTTTGATTTTTTTAGTAGTGTGCAGCTGCAATGTATTACTATTCTGTTTAATGTATGAACTAAAATGTACTTCTAAAAAAACAGAATTTTTAAAAAGGAAACAGCCTTCCCCAAATGCTTTTTTATCTTTGTTTATAGCTGGAGGGCTTTGAATGTTCATTTTCTCCATGACCTACTTACTTTCTACTAATGTGGATTCTAAAAGGGGATCACTAGATTAGTTAAAAGTTACTGTTTTTCAGGAGTGATACTTAGTCATTACTATATAATTGAAATTATTAAGATGTCATTATTTGTTTATCCAAAGTTCTATTATCTGCCTTGCATTTTAAGTAGACATAGTATTAGTAAATATCTTGAAGTAATTTATCATCTTTTGGGTTCTGGAGCCGAGGACTTTGTAAATACTATTGGCCTCTATTGCTGTAATATTAGAAAAATGTCTTAAATATATGGTAAACCTCTTCCTTTTCATTGTCTTTCTAAATTGGTGTCATGGTTATTTCCTATATAATTCATCCATATATATTGCTTCATGACATCTCTATTTTCTTGTTTTGTTATTTAAATCTTTTACTTTTTATCTTTTCCAGTTTATTTTGCCTCTGAGTCTAAGCTCCTTGAAATTGAGTATACTACTTGGTACTTTTTCTTTGTCTCTCAAACTGAATTGTTTATCGTGTCTGTATTGCCAAAGGGCAATGGAGAAAGCATTTTTCAACCTGCTGTCCCTGACATAGCAAATGGAACTTGATAAACCCTTGATTGCCTGAGTGTCATCTGTACAGAGACGCTAATGGAACCCAGGGGAACTCATCTTAGGAAAGAGTGTAGCTCAATTCAGAAAAGAGGGCCCAGGACTGGCTCTTTGCGAAAGCCCACTCCTTAGTAGGTGAGAAGAGGAGGTTGATACAGCAAAGGAGACACAGCTGGAGTGACCAGACAAGAGAATAATAGAGCAGTGCTCACAGAAGTCAAGGGACTAGAGCTTGTCCTGGAGGAAGGAGAGGGCCAGCAGTGTGGAATTTGGCAGTTGAAGACATCACTGGTAATTTTATAGAGCTGTGGCATCAGTTGAGTTTTGGCATCTGAAGTGAGATTGCAGGAAATTGATAAGTGAGTAGTGAGTTAGGGAATGGAGACCGTGAGTTTGGACAGCTCTTTCTAAGAGCTTGGCAATGAAAAGGAGAAATGATAATAGGACTGTTGCTTAAGCAATTGGCAGGATCAAGTGAAATGTTTTGTTTGTTTTGTTTTGTTTGTTTTTCAAAGATGAGTCTGACTTGTTTGTAGGCAGTAGGAAAGGAAAAATTGAAAAGAAAGGGAATGATTGGGGGTGAATCCTCCTGGAGGGAATGAGTGCAAGAGAACAGCTTCCAATACATTAAGGAGCCCCCTCCCTGCCCTGTTGGTCAGTTAGAGGAAAACTGACAAGATTTTTACAGGATAAGGTGTGTGAATGGCTGTCTTTTGAAGAAATACTTGTATCAATATGATCCAAGACCTCCAAATCCTAACTTTGATACCATATAGAAGGAAGCTCAGAATTGAAACTAAAGACCATATTAAAACTACTATTTTGTGTTTTAGAGTATAAAATGGGACAGAAGTTACTTGGTTTTTATTAAGGACTCCTCTTATGCAGAGTATTGCAGGGGCTCCTTACCAACTCCAAGAGCACATAAAAAGTTTTCTATTAAGCTTTTAAAGTTCTTCATAGCTTAGCCTCTTCCTGTTTTTCCAGTTTGCCTATGCTTCTTTCCACAGACTCTTTAATTCAGCTACCCTGGCTTATTCACTGTTCCTCACACACAGTCCTTGCTTACTTCCACCTCTTGGTTTTCTAGGCTTCCTTCAAGTCTTAATTCAAATCCAACCTTCTGCAGGAGGCCTTTCCCATCTCCCCAGCTGCCTTCCATTCTGAGATTACCTTCCAGCTACAGTATATTTGCCTTTATGTACCTAGTTGTTTAGATGTTGTCTATCCCATTAGAATGAAAGTTCCTATCTTAGTGTGAATGTGTCTTGCCTCCCCAATCAAGTTATAAACTCATTAAGGGTAAGGAATATGTCTTAAGCTTTATTATATATTCTAGAATGTATTTGATTGTTTTGTGCTTTGTAGGTGCTTAAATAAATGTCCTAAAAGACAGTGCAGTTTAGACTATTAAAACTTGAATTTTTTTTTAAGTTTTGAACTACCAGCAATTAACTGTTAGTATTAATCCATCAAACAGTGTTGTATTCTAGGCCATGTGGTAAAGTACTTGTGATAACAAAGAAAGATAAAAATTTGCCCATGATCATAGAGCTAGTATACATCAAAGGCAAGACTTAAACTTAGGTTTTTCTGATTGTGAGGATAGGTTTGCCCCCAATTACATCATATTCATTCTCACTAGAAAAACATTGCTATTAAAAATATGGAGTTTTGGGGGGCAGCTAGGTGGCATAGTGGATAGAGCTCCAGCTCTGGAGTCGGGAGGACTTGAGTTCAAATACAGTCTCAGACATGTAACACTTAGTTGTATGACCCTGAGCAAGTCACTTAACCCCCGATTGCCTCACCCCCCCCCCAAAAAAAAGAAAAAAAATATTTATTTTTGCATCTAGAATAAATACCGGAATTATTACAAGTACTGTATAGTTTTTCAAAACTGTATTTCTCTTTTCTTCCGAGAGTTCTTCCAAAGGACTTACATTCCTTTTCAATTTTGAACTATCTAGTTATCTGTATTATATTTATATACATCTATACACACACGCGCACACTTGTGTGTGTGTATGTATTGATGAACAAACTCCATACAACTATATATTGCAGTCTGAGAAACAGATTTGTTTGTTTTTTTTCTATTTGTATTTTCCTTTGTCATTCTCATTTAGGAAACTGATGATGTTGGGGGAGGGGTTTGATGTCATCAGAACTTTATTATCAATAAACTATAGCATCATTAGGACCGCTTTATCTACGGATAAATAAAAATACCCTCTTCCATTTGAACTCTGTGCTGGACATCCTACATTATAATAGCAAATACCTTTAATGAACCCATACTTCCCTGTTTTATGCCTTGATAATAATTGGAAGACTGTTGTGTTGCAACCTGTGTTGCTCTAGAAGTCCTGTTTATTTTCAACACACAATGAGAGACACACTGCTACAGGAGAGTCTCTAAGGCAGTATTCTGCTCCAGTGAATCAAATGTCCTTCTTTAGTCAACAGACAAACACAGTGAGATTTTTGTTTTATCTCTGCCCTTCAGTCAGCCACGTGACTGCACACACCAGGTCTACTATAGAACACGACTAAAAAAAAAAAAGCCTCTTCTGTTTCACTCCTATGCATCCCCTTCAAGAATGCCCTAAAATATGCAGACTGTTCTTATAAAGATTTCTCAAAGATAAGTAATCAATCATATAGGTTGGGAGGCACAGATAGCTTCTGATTGGTCATTTCTTATTAGCAACAATTTCCCTGATTTTTTCTAAGCTCCAATATCCTTCCCTTTTCATCCTGAAAATTGATCCCTCTATTGGGGATCAATACTAAATTATTATCCTTAAATTGTGTTACTTCCTGAGTGGACCTCTCTATTGACCTGTTTTGGTCCAGCTGCTTTTCTCATCATAGCTTTCTTTAATGCGATTTTGCAAAATTTAATTTTTGTTTATTTTTAAAACAGACTTTTAAAATTCCTTCTTGTTCAGTTCCAAATTCTCTTCTTCCTCCTTCCCCCATTGGCAAAAAAAACCCCAAAAAATAAACCAAAACCCAGCTTTAAAATTGTTTAATGTGATTTCTACTTCCTCATGCAACCACCAGTGTTGATGTTAGAACCTAAGTGTTGTGGCTACACTTTTGTTGATAGAGAAAAAAATTTTTGAAGAGAAGCTTTGACAAATATTTTATATTTTTCTTCATATGTCTTCCCCTCCCAAACTCTCCTCCCCTCCCCACCGCGCAGTGTTTTATTTTTAAATTTTCTCTGGAGTTGCATTAGCTCATTCTTTCTCAACAAGTCATCTATAAATTTTATTTTCTTTCATTGCTTCTTGATATTTTTATAAGGAGACATATTGCTTATAAACTTTTATCATGTTCCTTTGCAAGTTTTTATCAATGAGTTTATGTTTTGCTACCATTGGCTGTAATATTTCCTCACCATGTATAATAAATGAAACATCCTCTGTCTGAGGCAATCTTTAGGTTTCTCTGGCCTCCCCATTGTGGTTATTGATTTATACTGGTTAAGCTTTTTCAGAAAATGGTGCTAACTTATGGTCTTTCTCCTACTCATTTTCCATCTTTAGATATCAATAGCTTGTTTAGGCTAGGTCGGAGTTACTTTAATAGAAGACTAAATCTTATTTTTATCCTAATTTGATTGGTTTTCAGCCCCCTTGGGAAGATTAATAATGTAAGTTAGGTTGCTGTGTGCCTAATATTCTCAATATTCTTTTGTATGTGAATCTGACAGTTTCCCTTCTAGGAAGTGGACTTTATTTTTATATTAATTATATATATATATATATTAATATTATATATTATAAGTGACTTTAAAAATGTTTGGCAAACACTTACTGGATATTCTAACAACAACAACAATGACAATAATTCCTAACATTTATATAGCACCACTATTTTCTAAGCATTGTGCTATGTGCTTTACAAAGATAATCTCATTTGATCTTCACAACACTATGAGGTAGGCTCTATTATTATCCCCATTTTTACAGTTGAGGAAACTGAGGCAAACAGGTTGTGTCTTGTCCAAATTCACACAGCTAGTAAATATCTGAGGCCAGATTTGAACTCAATCTTCTTTTTTTTTTACCACTTGACAGTATTTTAGTTATTATTATTTATTTTTTATTATGTATAATATTATTTATTATTATCAATTTATTATTACATGCAAAGATAGTTTTCAACATTCACTTTTACAAGATTTTAAGTTCCAAATTTTTTCTCCTTCCCTCAACTCCTCTCTCTCCAAGATGACATGCAATCTAATATAGGCTACACATGTACAATCACATTAAATATATTTCCACATTAGTCATGTTGTGAAAGAAAAAACAAAACAAAAAGAGAAAACAGTATACTTCAATCTGCATTCAGATTCCATAGTTCTTTCTGTGGTTGTGGATAACATTTTCCATCATGAGTCCCTTGGAATTGTCTTAGGTCATTGCATTGCTGAGAAGAGCTAAGCCTGTCAAAGTCAGTCCATTGCACAATGTTGTTGTTACTGTGTGCAGTGTTCTCTTGGTTCTGCTCACTTCACTCAGCATCAGTTCATGTAGGTCTTTCCAGGTTTTTTTGAAATTTGCCTGCTCATCATTTCTTATAGAACAATAGTATTCCATTACCTTCATGTACCACAACTTGGTCAGCCATTCCCCAGTTGATGGGCAACCTTAATTCTTTGGCACCACAAAAAGAGCTGCTATCCTTTTCCCTTTTTTTTTTTTAATGATCTCTTTGGGATACAGACCTAGTATCAAAGGGTATGCACAGTTTTGTAGTCCTTTGGGCATAGTTGCAAATTGTTCTCCAGAATGGTTAGATCAGTTCACAACTCTACCAACAATGCATTAATGTTCTAATTTTCCCACATCTTCTCCAGCATTTATCATTTTCCTTTTTTGTCACATTAGTGATGTGTTACCTCAGAGTTGTTTTAATTTGCGTTAATCAGTAGTGATTTAGAGCATTTTTTCATATAACTGTAGATAGCTTTAATTTCTTCATTTGAAAACTATTTTGAACTTAGTCTTCTGACTCCAGGCCTAGCCCTCTATCCATGGCTCCATCCACCTGCCTCTTATTCATAATGCTGTGCTAGACACTAGGAAATCTCAAATTGATAAATGGTCAAAGATATGAATGGGCAGTTTTCAGAGGAAGAAATCAAAGCTATCAGTAGGCATATGAAAAAATGCTCTGAAACACTAATAATAAGACAAATGCACATTAAAATAATGCTGAGGTACCATCTCACACCTGTCAGATTGGCTAAGATGGGGTAGGGGGGAAGTAAAATGACAGATGCTGGAGGGTATGTTGAAAAGCAGGTACACTCACTGTTGGAGAATCTAAAAAAAAGAATTAGGACACCAGGTCATTGTCTCATGAGAAGTTTGGAGTCTAGTTAATAAGACAGAACATGTATGATACATGAAAATGTATACAGGAAAATACATGGATGCATGAAAAGCATAGAAAATGGTTTTATTCAACAAAATGAATATCTACTTTGATACTAGATACAGCAAATATATAACAGGTTCCTGTTCTTCGTCTGTGGTCTGTGGTTTATAGCAGACACTGCAAAATTCATTAGCAATACAAAATATATAGATGAAGAGACCAATAGTATAGATAAGTATTAGGAAGGATTTCAAAGTGGAGAGATTATGGGTGAAAGTTTTTATAGAAGATGCAGGACTTGAGTCTGATCTAAAAAGATGCAGTTCATTTGAATAGGCAGAGGGGAAGAGAGGGCAGTCTAGGTAAGGAATATTTTATAAACAAAAGTAGCCAGCAAGGGACATTCAGGCCCAGTTAGCCAAATTGGAGCTGAAGAGTTTATGATAAATAGCAAGGAGACATCATTATGGCATGGAATGCCAAGAGGTGGTATGGAATGGTCATGGTTTTTGTCTTTCATTCTTGAAGAGGACGCAAATGACATGTGCAATGACTATGCTTACTTGAGTCAAGATTCAGTGTGTCCGACTGTGGCTGATCAAGCCAATACAAACTCAGAATGCTCTACCACAGGTCAGGCACAATTAGTCCGTGTGAACATTTGGGGTGGATCAAACTTGCTCATCCAGCATTTCCTTTGAGCTATTTCAATTCTGCTTTGCTCTTAGAGCACAGCACCTTCTCTTATGTGGGAACGCCATGCTGAGTGGTCCTGTGCCAGTGTCTTCCATGTCACACAATCAATTCCAAAGTTCTTGAGAGAGACCTTGAGAGTGTCCTTGTATTGCTTCTTCTGACCGCCATATGAACGCTTGGCCTGTGTGAGTTCTCCATAAAATAGTCTTTTTGGCAAGGGTACATTTTGCATTTGATTTGCTGTTGCCAACTGTGTGTTCGCTCAATTTTCCCTCCAAGTTAGCAACAAACTGTTCCTGCTCAGAAAAGAGCTCTAATTTGTTAACATTTTTTCTGATAGTCATTTTGCCTTGGGGACACCACTTTTCCTGAATGCGAATATTTAGCTTGGAAAGGATAAGTCTATGATCAGTCCAGCACTCTGCACCACACATTGCCTTCGTCACTGTCACATCCTGTCTGTCTCTCCTTCTTACAAGCACTTAGTCTATTAAATACCAATGTTTGCTGTGAGGGTACATCCATGAAGTTTTATTGCATTTAGGTAAAACAGAAGACAGCGTTGGTGGTGAGGTCATGAGCTGCACAAGTCTTCAGTAGTAAGTGACTATTGGTGTTTCTGTTTCCAACTCCATTCCTCCCTAGGACTTCCCTGCCAAGTCTGGTAGTCTGAGCCTACTCTAGCATCAGAGCCAGCCAGAATTATAAGCTTGCTCTCTTTTGGCACATTGATGAAAAGGCTCTCCAGGTCTTCATAAAATTTTTCTTTGACCTCATTAGAGTTCCTCAGGGTGGGAGCATAGGCACTGATGATGGTGGTGTGACGTTTTCCTGCAAGTGGCAGTCACATTGTTGTGAGCCTGTCATTCACTTCTTTTGGCAGGCATACAAGCTTGTTGATTAGTTTTGATTGCAAAACCTATGCCAGCTTCACAGCACTCCCCTTCACTGTGGCCACTCCAGAGAAAAGTGTTTCCAGCTCCGAATTCAGGAAGCTGGCCTTCGTTTGCCAGCCTT
>JAQQSZ010005910.1:0-13747 GCA_028646595.1 Phalanger gymnotis | reverse complement strand
AGGAAGGAAGGAAGGAAGGAAGGAAGGAAGGAAGGAAGGAAGGAAGAGAGGGAGGGAGGGAGGAAGAAAGGGAGAGAAGGAGAGAGGGAGGGAGGAAGCTGCTGTTCCATTCCTCAGCTAATATGCCGTTCCTCTGTTTTGCTTTTCAGGAAGAAGTCCTGTCTCTGAGCCTTCCAGGTAAGGTCTCTGCCTCTTCTGTTTTTCTCATTATCTGGCATCCACACTGTAAAAACACAGAACTTGGTCTAGTCATTTCATTTGTCTCTTGGGCTGGATGTTCCCAGGCTCTGTTTTACATGCATGGGGATAGGCAAAAACAATTCCCTGGACACTGTCACTGCCCATAGCCCTAACTCTTTACCTTGGCTATCCAGTTACTGCTCTATTTAGACCTCCATTAATATCATGCTTGTTTAAATATTTAACTTACAGACTTGTTTGATGATGTACATGTGTCCATGTGTTCTCTAATTCCGTTCATGTCAGAGCCTTAGGCTAAGATTATTTATAAATTGCACTGGTGGCTTGCACTGAGTTTGTCTAACTCATTCTACATATTGCCCAGTCCAAGAAGAAAAACATAAAAAATGTTCAATCTATGCTTTTTCCACATGATACTTATAATAAGGATAGCGGATTGAGCCATCCAGGCAACAAGAAGGGCCAACACATCAGCGGGCCAGAAAGTCACATTGTCCGGGGCCTGTCTCCAGGCTGCCACAGCTCTTCTACTTTAGGCTCCCCATTCGGCTGTTTTGTGACTGATGTTTCTCCTGTAAAGTCCCACATAAACCACCTCATAAGCCGTCCAGAGCTCTTGGCTTCTGGTTTTCCTATAACTTGTTCCACATCATTCTCCTTTCTCCCAGGGATCTTTTCCTGATAGTCACTCACATTCAGTGTTGTCATTGTCCCAATGTATATCATGTGTTTCTGTGTCTCACAGGGACCGACCTATCACAGATCCCCAAGAATCTGGCCACTCAAACTCAGTCCCCCCAGTGGAGCTGCAGCCAATATATGGCAATGGTAAAGTCTTTTCCCATTGGAACAGGATTCCAGTGTAGGCACACAAAGTCAGGAAGGAGAAGAAAATAAACATATGTATGTATATTTGTATGTATTTATCTATGTATATATACTTTATATATATATTTATGTGTATGTCTATATATACATATATAGACATACATATAAAATCACCAACTACATGCCAAATACCACTCTAAGGGCTTCTTACAAATATTTCTTTCGATTCTCACAACAACCATGCAAAGTAGGGACTGTTATCCCCATTTTGTAGTTGAAGAAACTGAAGCAAGCAGGGGTTAAGTGACTTGGCCAGGGTCACACAGCTAGTGAGTATCTAAATCTAGATTTGAACTCAGGACTTTCTAACTATAGGCCCAGCACTCTATCCACTGAGCCACCTAGCTGCCTCCTAAGGAGAGAGGGAGAGACAAGGACAGAGACAGAGACAGGGACAGAAACAGAAATAAACAGAGAGAAGGGGTATGGGGAGAGAGGGGCGGGGCACGGGGGAGCCTAGTCACTCACAATAAATCAATAGTGGGAAGAATATTAGATCTGGAACCAGGGGACCTGGATTCAAATCTTGCCTCCACTATTTTCTGTCTGTACCGATGTCAAAATCTCCTTGAGCTTGGGTTTACTAAAGTGTAAGATGAGGAAGTTGGCTTAACTGGCTTCTGAGTTGCTTCTGGCTCATCTTATGACTCCTCTGGAATCATGAAGGGCAATATTGGATAGGAAATGGATGTGAAGAAGATTCAGTGATTTAAAATCATGGCCAGGACCTCCTATGACACCTTCTCTTCTCTTCCAGTGACTCCATTCATTGAGGACGTGGTCTATTCTGAAGTATGGAATATGAAGCAGGGGAAAATAAACACAGGTAAGACATTGGTCAGTGGTCATAATTCAGAATCACATCTTTGCTATGTATCAATGGATTGGAATATGTCAAAATGGACTAATCTTCTTGGTAAGGCAATAAATTCCCATTACTAGAGATATTCCAGCAAAGACTAGATGACCATTTATGGGTTGAGGTGACAGAAGGGATTCATGCATAAGAAAGTGGGTGGGATGAGATGACCTCTTAGGTCCCTTCCATGATTCTAGGTGTGAACCTTTGATCAAGTTCTCCAGGCAAAGTTTGTGTTCTCTGGTGTATCCTATCATTAAAGACAGATAATTCCACAGTGCAGTCCATAGTGCAGAGAAATGAGTGCTATTCAATACATATTTATTGAGTTCTGTCTTCAGTGGCTAGGTGTCACAGTGGTTAGAGCACTGGGCTTGGAACCAGGAAGATTCATCTCCCTAAGTTTAAATCTAGCCTCAGACACTTACTAGATGTGTGACTCTGGGCAAGTCACTTAACCCTGTTTGCCTCAGTTTACTCATCTGTAAAATGAGCTAGAGAAGAAAATGGCAAACCATTTCAATATCTCTGCCAAGAAAACCCCAAATGGAGTCTCAAAGAGTCAGACCTGACTGAAATGACTCAACAACAAAAGTCTATAAACTTTGCGCTCTGTAGTGTAGTGAGACACGATGATGAATTAAAATGTACTTTTTTCCCTCAAGTAACTCCCTATCTAGAAAGGAGATAAAACATCATAATTATAAATCAAGTTAGAACAGTTTAAGTGTTAGAAGAGAGGTAGAAAGGTAGTAAAGGGAAGAAAATGGAAGGTTTCATGGAGGGAGTGCCATTTGAACAGGGGCCTTGAATAAGGCATGGATTTCACCAGCCATCAATGGCAAGGTTGAAATGAAGGGAAGAGGAAGGAGGGGATTTTTGAAACAGGGTACAATTTGAACAAGGTGCAAAACCAGGAATTTACTGAGCATATTATAGGCATAAATAGTTGTCTTGTTTGACAAATGCACTGGGGAATAGTAAGAGATAAATCTTAGAACGTAAGTTGGGATTATAATGTTGTGAGTCTTAATGCCAGACTGAGAAGATTGCTTTGGACTATATAGACACTATGAACAGAGCTATGCTTTAAGAAAATTAATTTGGTAGCAGTATACAATATAGAATGGACATGAGAAAGATAAGTCAAAGAGACCAGTGATGAAACTATTGAAACAGAAGAGGTGAGGGGTGATGATGTGGTAAACTAGAGTTATGGCCGAAAGAACAAGAACAGAGAAGGAGACACAAGAGACACAGATGATAGTTGAGAGGTAGAAATTAATAAAACTTGTCAAGTGATTCGATTGGGAGGTGAGGGGGAAAGGCAGTGAGGAAGAGAGGAGAGTTAAAGAATACTCCAAGGATTTAAGCATGGACCAATAAGAAAGCTGTTGTACAATGAATGAATGAATGAATGAAAAGCATTTACCAAGTGTTTGCTATGTGCCAGGCACTGTTGGGGATACAAATAAAAAAAGCAAGACAGTCCTTACTGTCAAAGAGCCTACCTTCTGATAGGGGGAGACAGCACATATTAGGGAAACAGTGGCCAGAGAAAGGAACTTTAGTCTGGGCAGCCCTAAGGCAATCAGTTGACATACTCTTTCCAGAAGCAATAGTAATATTGAATTGATGAACAGAAATAACAGTCAGAAAGAGGGGGTGGTTGGGGTGCGGGAGTGGAAAAGGGGTATTTTGAGATAGGTTGAGTATAAAGAGTAGGTGGAACATCCCGACAGAGACATCCATCCAAGTAGTTGGAAATATGGAATTAGATTTTGGGGAGCTATAGGAATAAAGCTGACAGATGAAGGCACAGGAATGATGGCAGTGACCAAGGAAAAAAGTACAGAGAAAAAGAAAGCCAAGATTGTGACTCTGGATCAATTCAATTTGTCTCAACAAACATTAAGCACCTACCATGTAAAGATGTACTATGTGCTGGGAAAAAAAAAAAGAAAGCTTAGATAATATATAATCCTTGCCCTCATAAAGCTACCTATGAGGGGAAAGATGATGAGAACAAGGAAGAGACAAACACAGGTCATTATAATCCAAAATACTATGTAATGAGTGTACTAAACAGAAGACATTTTTGAAGCTTAGCAGAGACAGCATGAGGTAGGGGAAAGAGGACTGAATCTGAAATCAGAATACCTGAAATTTGAGTTACATATTACCTGTGAGTTTGGATAAATCACTTTATCCCCAGGGACTCCATTTTCTCATCTGTAAAGTGGCAGGGTTGTACTAGATTGTCTCTAGGGTCTCTTTTGACTCCAGAATCTAAGATCCTTATAAGTAATGACTGTTGAACAGATCTCCAAAAAGAGATATTGTCCTTGGGATTTAATGCTCCTTTTTTGATAATCCCTAGAATGGTGACCAATCTTGGGAAGACTGTCCTTTGGTCTGAATGTCACTTCTTATAAAGCCTGTGACTTTGTGTAGTTCAACTTCTTTACAGCCCTTCCTAATCAGTCCCTAGACCTTCCAAGATGTTCCTCAATGCATGGCACCATCTGAAAATGTGGTCACCATAGTGCTTCCTTTCCTTGCTGCATGGACTGTACTTGAGTACAGTCATGGAGCCACCTGACTATCCTGATACCATCTGTTCCCTACCTATGTCCTAAACCACAAAACTATACAAGCTAGGAGGCATAATCACCTATTATGGGCTAGTAAATGAATGGATAAATGAAAAAAAGGCATTGATTAAGCATTTAGTATGGGATTAGACACTGTGTTGAGTGTTAGGTAAATGAGGGCCATTCCTTGGAACATGCTCAGAGTTGCTTTCCTGGGTCCATGTGGGAATTTTGTGGTCTGTCACAGAAATCCAGTGATATGACACTAAGAAGAATGGCCATTTGTGTATAGTGTGGCAAACCCTGAATGATCCCCTTGGTCATTCCCTGACCCATAACAATGGCAAGTGGATGAGGAGTTGTGTCAGTCAAAAGAAAATTTCCAACTCTCCCATGTGGCAAGTGACAAAACTTTTCTCTGGATTCCCTGCCATCTCCATGTGAAACACGGACTTAGCTAGACAAGCTGCACCTGGGATTCTGGCACCCTTTTTTGTTTTCTGTTTCCTTTCTTGAGTTGATAACCAAAGACCATTCTCAAGGTGAACATGTTTAGACTTGGATGTGAGCTTGTGCACTGGAGGTTCTAGGTCCAATGAGTAGAACATCCTAATGCCAGAGAAAGGCTAGCCCCCAGCAAGAAGACTGGGCCAAGCTTGGCCATTTTATCAGCATGCATGTACTAAGAGTTGTTTAGACAGTGCAGAACCAAGGTGAAATGTAAAATGCCTATTCGGAAATCCCACAGACTGCTTTATGTGCCTGTCTAGATATAGGCCAGAAAGAGGAAATGAAGCCAAAAGTGAAAAGTATTCATTCCCTCAGGCCACCACCTTAATGATGTATTACCAGCCAAAACTAACCATACTCATCCTCCTCCCAATGAAGCAGTTCTTCCTCTCTTGTCACTTCCCCAGATACCATCCCTGAAGAGGGCTTTCTCTTTGAAGGAATGGGGGAGACGGAAGAGAGGAATAGGAAAAAATGAGGCTGCATGCCTCAACAGCCCAACTTTGTCCCAGACAGCAAAGTGGTGCTCTAATTCTTTGAAGTCTAGTGCAAAGGAAGTAAAACCCTAGGTCTGGTTTAGTTCTGCCTTTTGTGAAGTTTATTCTTTTTAGTTACTAAGAGATCAAAATCATAGGATTATATCTCTTAATTGGGCTCAGCCTTCAGCAAAAAGAAAGCCTGGGAGTTTGGAATAGAACACAGCAATTAAGTCAGATTTATCCAACCCACAAAGGAAATTAGAACTATTTAAACAGATATTGTAAATATAACTTTAAAGAACAGAATATACATTAAAACCAGCTTCTGCCCTACTAGGACAGAAAGGAGGTAGTCCTTCACTATCTGGTACCTATTCTTCCAAATGGAAAGTCAACAACTATTACTCCCATTCTGGCCACTAAAACCAGAGACAGATGGAGCCACACTGAGAGCTCAGGCGCTGGATCCATCAGCGATTGCACCTTGTTGCTCAACTCCTCGGGCTTATCTCCAGTTCCAGCTTCCATCATATCCCTTGTTCATTTGAATTAAGTCAACAAGCACTTATTAAGAGTCTACAATGTGTCAGATACTGTGTCAATCCCTGGGGATACAAAGAAAGGGGAACAACTATGTACAAACAAGACATAAACAGGATAAATTGGAGCACTGCTAATCCTTCTGCTGCTGCAACTACCCACAAGCCCTCCAGCTGTTGCCACAATCAGCTGTTCAGCATCGATGAGGACATCCCTTCATCATTTCAAAACAACAAGTCCTTTTAACACTGAGTTACCACAAGGCCACAAATCTCTCACATGCCCAACCAGAACCAGGATGGCCCTGGTCACACAAATTTTAAAAAGTGTCAGTCCCTGTCCTCAAGGACTTTTCATTTTGAGAGAGAGGTAGAGGAGTGCAGTGGCCAGGGAAAGGCAAAGTTACAGGGATGATTAGCATAGTCCTAAGGTGATCAAATGATGCATCCTTTCCATAAGCAATGGTAGTATTGATTTCATTACCGTTCCAAGCTTGAGAGGTAGAAAATGAGAAGAATGAAGTGGGGGACAATTGCTGCCAAGGAGACAGGAAGATGGTATTGTAGGGGTGGCTGTGGTCTTCTAGACGTAGTGAGCTCTCGCTAAGTAGCACAACCCTAAGCTAAGGGCTAGAGGGCCAAATGGAAGAGTGAGGCTGTGTCCCTGGGTGACGTTGGCAGGAAGATGGTATTCTCATGTGGCTAGTGACTAACTGTTTTCTAGGTTCATATTACTGAACACATCCTGAGAGGGAATAGTAGTGAAAAATTAGCCTAACCTTCTCCTCCTCCTCACCTCCATTGGAGCCTTTTGGAAAGGGATTATAGATGCATCTCTGAGTAACTCCTCTTGTTGAGTCTGTCTCTGGAAAACTACTGCCACTTGGGATCTGACTATTTCTTTCAAGTATCCAACTTCTAATGTGCATAATAAGAACACATTTCTCCTTTCCCTTCGTTGAGGGACCCTCTGTAAGGTTAATGGGGAGTAAGATCTTCCTTGCCCATCAATGGGCCTCATGTGGAGCCCATTAAGGGAAGCTTGCTTGCTTGTAGGAAGGCTTACACACCTTTTGTTAGTTTCTAATTAGGCACTGAGCCTGTTAGCTGAAAGAGTATATATTCTGAGAGGTGAGCTTTTGCTTTGGGGGTTCACTTAGGTGTTGTGATTCCCTGGTTGAGACTCTGAGTGGCCATATGTTCAGAGCTCCCCAACTGCTCAGAGGTAAAGGCTCTCTCAATCTAGTGGCAAATGTAAAGTATACAGTTTTGCTTTGACTCAGGCAGTAGAGCCCTGGCTGATAGTCTCTTTAATTAAAGAATATAGTTGACCCCTGAAACAGCTGTCTTTCCTACTGAAGCAGATGAAAGAACCTGTGCTAGCAGCCATCCTGGGTATGCCAGTGTGGTTGCCGTTACACCCTCTCCAAGAGTACAAGCTAAGAATCACCAACCTTTTAGGCATATGCTATAGAAAGTTGCTGACCATTAGAGATTTTTACATGAAGAGAGCAATGACAGGCATTCTTGACAACAGAAGAAGCCTCTACCAGGTTCTCATGATCATAAAAACAAGAAGCAAATACCTAAAGCAGACACTCTTTAGACGTTCCTTAGGTAAGGCCTGGGGAAAGAAATGGAAAAGGCACTGTGAGTGGAATTTTAGAGGAAGATTTCATGGATCCATGGGGTTTTAAAGATTTAGCAGAAAGCAACAGTTAAATGACAGATGAAACAGAAAGCTGTCTGGGTTATAACTTAGAAAGAGAAGAGAGAAAGGAAAAGCAATGTAGAGGGGAGCAATGAGGGTACAATGGTTCTGGCAGTAGGACATAGAATATGAGGTATGGAATCTGTGTGGAAAAGTCATTGCATATAACTCAATGCTCCTTTTCCCTCCACAGCAGACACCTCAGAGACCCCTCCAGAGGACAAGGTGAGTCATGTTCCTTGCTTTTCCTATTCCATGCCCCTTCTCTCTTTCTTCTCCATGTCCTCATCTATTTTTTTCCCTTCTAGGACTCAGTCACGTATTCTGAGGTAAAGACACATAGCCCTAATGAATCAAGAGGAAAAGATAAGTCCATGGATGGGAACTGTGAAGATGGTACAGAAAATTATGAAAATATCCTGCTCTCCTGACGTTATGATCCCAAACCTAGACCCATCACATTCTTCGAGGACCTTCAGTTTACACCACCCATCTGCTTTCCCCTCTGATGCTCTTTCTTCAGTTACTCTGAGGTGAAGCTAGCACATACTTTATTCAGTGAGTGAACTTAGCAGGAACGAACAGGGCTCTGGATAAGATATAGTTAAGGGAAAATAAAGATAGCCAAAAGGTTAAACTAATGTGAATTCCCTCTAAAACCACCTCGAGAACTGTAAGAAAATGTGCCAGATCAAACAATAAGTCATCACAGAAAAAAGATGGACTGAAAAGAATCTACATTAACATTCTTGTTGTTAAGTCAATTAGTCATAGCAGACTCTTCAAGACCCCATTTGGGGTTTTCTTGGCAAAGATACTTGAGTGGTTTGCCATTTCCTTCTCTAGCCCATTTTTGCAGATGAGGAAACTGAGGTAAACAGGGTTAAGTGACTTGTCACACAGCTAATAAGTGTCTAAGGCCAGATTTGAACTCAGGCCTTGCTGACTCCAGGCCCAATGCTCTGTCTGCTTCACCACCTAGCTGTCCTTCAGATACTCTCCACAGTTTTTTTTAATGAAGAAGTGAAGAAAAGACAAAGAGAGAGAAACATGTTGCCTCTGTTAAAAATATAAAATACATTTAGAGAAGAAATGGAAAGGTTGAAGTAGAATCTATTATACTTCAGCTGAATACAAAAAAGCTGGAGATGGCAATCATAATCTCAAACAAGGCAACAGTAAAAATAGGCATCATTAGAAAAGGTAAACAAGGAAACCACGTTATGCTCAAAGACACCACAGTTAACAAAATAGTATCAGTGATAAATACACAAGCACCAAAAAACAGTCTCTAAGTACTTAAAGGAAAAATCAACTGAATTATTGGAAAGACTAGAAAGAAAAAGTTTTCTATCTCTACACACTTAAAAGAGAATAAAAGACAGAATGAGGTGATCGATGAATTGAATAGACAACTAAACTTAAAGAAAAAATAAATATTCCAAAATGAGCACAAAAATGTAAATTCTTAAAATTAAAGGAAAACAAAATGGAAAATAAACAAAACAACCCTTACTGAGATAATTATAGAGCTTGAAAAAAAGATGAGCAAAATAGGCAAACTAGTAAAGAGGGAGAAAAACCAAGTTACCAACATGAAAAATGAAGAGAAATTCAAAAACTGAAGAAAAAATGAAAGATATTGTTAAGAAAACTGTTATATACAATTATATGCCAACAAAATTAAAATCTTAGTTGAAATAGATATTTAAAAATTCAATTCAATAAACATTTATTAGCTTCCATTTGCTCCATTCTAATTTTTAATGAATTATTTTCTTCAATGAACTTTTGGACCTCTTTTTCCATTTGGCCAGTTCTACTTTTTAAGGCATTCTTCTCCTCATTGGCTTTTTGGAGCTCTTTTTCTATTTGGTGTAGTCTATTTTTTAAGGTGTTATTTTCTTCAGTATTTTTTTGTGGGGGGGGTCTCCTTTACCAAACTGTTGACTTGTTTTCATGATTTTCTTGCATCACTCTCATTTCTCTTCCCAATTTTTCCTCTATTTCTCTTACTTGGTTCATAGCCTGAGACCAATTCATATTTTTCTTGGAGGCTTTGGATGTAGGAGCTTTGACTTTGTCATCTTCTTCTGAGTGTATGTTTTGATCTTCCTTGTTGCCAAAGTAAGATTCTACAGTCTGAGTTTTATCCATTCTTTGCTCATTTTCCCAGCCTATTTCTTGACTTATCAACAATTTGTTAAAGGAAGGCTCTGCTTCCAGTGTGGAGGGCATACTGTCCCAAGCATAATGGGTTTTGTGCAGCTGTTGGCCTTTTCCTTAAATATACTTTCTTATTATAAGATAGCCTTCTCTTTGTGAGGTGTGAGTGAAAAGAAAGAGCTATTGGGAAGTGATAGCAATTTTCCTTAATTAAACTCTTTTTTTAATTAATAAGAATTAATTTTCTCTCCCTCTTCTCTCACCACTTTCCCCTTGACCATCCAATTAAGGAAAAAAGGAGAAAAAAGAAAACCTTCACAACAAATATGCACAGTCAAGTACAACAAATTCTCACATTGGTCATGTCTAACAATGCACATCTCATTCTACATATTGAGTCCATCACCTCTCTGTCGAGCAGTGGGTAGCATTCTTTGTCAATGGTTGTTTGGAATCACCGTTGGTCATTATGTTGATCAAAGTTCTTAAGCATTTCAAAGTTATCCAACCTCACAATGTTGTTATTGTATAAATTGTTCTGCTCACCTCATTGCTTCGGTTCATAGAAGTCTTTCCAGTTGTTTCTGAAACTGTGCATTTCATTATGTCTTATGGAAAAATAATTCTCCATTACATTCAGGTACTGTTAATTTTTCAGCCATTCCCCAGTTGATAGTCATTCCCTTAATTTTCAGTTCTTTATCCCTGCAAAAAAGTAAGGCTATGTACTATATATATTACATATATAATATATATTATATTTATAATATATATACTGCTATAAATATTTTTGTACCTATGATTTATTTTCTTCTTTCTTTGTTTTCTTTGGTATAGGCCTAGCATGACTAGGTCAAAGGGTATTCATAGTTTACTCACTCGTGGGGCACGGTTCCATATTTTTGGAATGGTCTGGACCAACTGACATTGATAGCAATGTTGTTTTTTTTAAAACACCAATTAAACATTTGTTTAAAAACCTGTACCTGACCCATCATGTCTCTTGGGAGTATTGTCTCTGGGGTTATAGGTGTTAACTGTCAAAGAGGAATTTGACTATGACTATTAGCAAGAGGATGAAAAGTCCGAGAATTCATTTACTTAGTTTCTTAGGACATGATATTGACCACTAATTCAAATTAAAATAGTGAGATGATCCATACTCACATTCTATTATAGTAACTCAGAGATGTTGTAGTATCAAGTTATTAATTAATAAATTTAGAATTTTAATGACAAAACTTTCACTGTTCACCTGCCCTGATTATAGAAAGTTGCTAAGGAAAAGGAGAGACATGGTTATGACAATATCATGACTATGGTTTTAAGTGCCCATACTTATCTTTCATAAGTCATAATGGGGGGAACTCTCTCAGTTCTATTTAATTCCAGGGATGAGTCATACTTAACAGCCAATCATACGACAAAGTTCCATATTATTCATAGGATGTCATAGCAAAGCTCAGAATTTGCCAGGTGGGAAAAATTTCCTGTTCAGAAAGGAAATAGCACAAGGGGAGAATTGAGTCAAGAGTATTCTACTTTCATCTATTGTGTTCTATACCAATTGCATTCCGGACCAATATAGAGTAATTACATTTGCTAACATTTATACAGTTGTCCCTTCCACATCATGACTTTCTCCATCATGGTTTCAATATATTGTGGGTCAGCATAAGAAATTAAATGGGAATTTTGGGGGTAGTTTTGTGGAAGCCGCAGATGACACATGAAGGCCAGCAAATAACACAGAAAAAGCTTAGAAACTCAGAAATGCATGAAATATATGTATAGTATTATATAATATCAATATATTTTATCATTTAATACTGTAACAATTCAGACTTTTTCTCTGGTATGGCAGGAGGGTCAAAAAATTATATCTGGATTTTCCAGATGTGGGGGGGGGGACAGGATTGGGGCATTGTACCCCTTACCTCCTCTATGTGCAAGGCATAATTGTATAGTGCTTTTGGTTCTTTTAAAATCATGCAATGAACCAAATCAATTCCAGACTAACCCCTCCCAGATACTTTAAGAGGGTGGACAAAGTGCATGCCACACCTTTCCCCCAGGCACCTATGTTTCCAGGAGTTTTAACCCATAAGATTCTAAGGATTGGAGCTACCCCTTCTATTGGTCTTCCAAAGATAGAATGTTAGTATACTACTCTAATAATTTCATGCTGCATATTTTTAAAAATTCAAACCACAATTTGGAAATTCACAGCAGAGAAATTGCATTTCAATAATAAATTTAGTCTCCAATTAGTTTACAATGCCATGAATTTCTGCAGATTTGGGGGGAGAGGAGGTGCACCAGATTACCTTCCCTCTTATCTGTTTTCATCTCTCTAACCTGTCCAGAGTTAGAAGTAGGGAGAGAGAGAGAGAGAGAAGAGAGAGAGAGAGAGAGACAGAGAAAGAGAGAGAGAGAGGGAGAGAGAGGGAGAGGGAGAAAGAGAGAGAGAGAATCTGAAGACTTTGAAAGTTCTACAGAAAAAGTTTTCACTTTTTATACTCTTTTTCCTTTGGCTGACAGGCTACAGGAAGAAGTTAGTTTGATTTATCAAGACACAAAACAGATAATGAAACAAGAAAGACACAAAGAAGCACTTGTTGGCAAAATTTTTCCGTGTTTATCTCCTACTGAAAGTTAAATTTTTAAAAATCAGTGCATTTTTTGAAAATTTTTGAAAAGCCATGAAAATCCCTTTCTTCAGGCCAAATTTGGGACCAATCAGGATTCTTATATATCTTGGATCAATCTTTACATAACTTATGAGCTCTTGTTTTTTTAATCAACCCCTTCTGAACAGGAAGCTTCCCCTGGTCCCAGTCTAACAAGAATTTCCCTAAGGGGGTGTCCATAGTTACCACCTTCTGAACAGGAAGCTTCCCCTCAGCTAATAAGAACTTCCCTAAGGTATCCCTTGACTTACTGTAGCCTCATCAGAGACCACTCACCTCTAAGGAGATAGCTGGATGTGGTTCAGGAGGACATGGAGGTCTGGGGACAGATGATCCTTCTCCAAGGAAATCCCTTGGTAGAAATCTTACTAGAGTGTAGCAAAGGTCCAGTTGTCGATGGACACTCAAAGTCTATGTCTCTTTGTGGTCACCAAAACAGTTACAGTGGAATAAAGACACAAAGTAACATTCAGAAAATGATTTATTAGGAAGGCATGTAATTTCAGAAACAAACTGGGTCCAAGGCTCTCAGTCAGCTCCAGGACCTAGAGGCTCATGGATCTTTGGTTTTTGTATGATTGCTATATAGTGTGAGAGGGAAACAGGAATGCATCAGCCAAGTAGTGATAGATCAGGATGTGTGCTGATGTCTTACGATTTGGGGAGGGAGGTATCGCAGAAAACATTTGAGGGACACAAAACTCAAATGCAATCATTTTGTCTTACTTTTATGGAAGTTCTCAGCTTAGAACTTCAGTTGAAAGTAGAAAGAAGTTGCATAGTTTGATTCCCCAAAGAAACATTCCAAGTAATGATCAGCAGAAACCTCAGGACCAGTGGAATTCAGTCAAGCAATGGCCATGAGAGACCAGCAGGGCACAATGCCTAGAAGAAATTAACGTGCTATACCCTCAGAGCCAGTTGTGATTACACGTCAAAGAGAGACTACATGATGCAAAAAGCTGCAAACAGATTCAAAATGAGCCATGCAATGACACTGGAAGCCTTAGAGGTATGAGTGACCCTTCAATTCACATGCCCTGGCTAGGCACATTCCTTTTGTTCATATTTCTTATATTCATCTCCTCTTCCTATGGGTGGTATGTATAT
>JAQQSZ010005909.1:0-13747 GCA_028646595.1 Phalanger gymnotis | reverse complement strand
GCTCTTTGTTGTTCGAGCTGGGTGTCTGGCACTTCCCCTGGGGGAGCAAGAGTATGTCTGGGCTCCTGGAGTTGACCGCTGCTGGCTCTGCCCCTCTGGGACTCAGGTACTCCTACTATTTGGCCACTGAAGCCCCAGTTCTGTCTCCTCTATTCCAGCTTTTCCCCGCCCCGGGGAATTCTCTGGGTGGGGAGGGGAGGGATTAGAGCTGTTTACCTGGCCATTTTGTCTCCCGGAAGTTCAAGAAGTGTCCTTTGGGCTGTAAGCCTCAGGAATTGGTGTCTCACGGACCAGTGGTGTTGAGCTGCCTCTCTTCGCTTCCACGGAGTGCCGTCCTGTGTTGGGAGGCCTAGGGGTCTCCGCCAGTTTCGGGCGCCCAGCTTTCTCCCGGCCCGTCTCCCACGTGGGTTTCCCGGCCAGCCGCTTCCGCTTTTGTCCAGTCTGGAGCAGCTCTGCACACTGAGCACTCTTCTAGCCTACAGATTCGTTCCTTTGGCCTTTCAGACTCTCCCAGCTGGGAAATTTGCCCTACTCAGACTTCTCACAGTTTCCAACTCTCTCAAATCTGCTCAAATTCACCTCTTTATAGGAATCCAACAGAACTTGTGAACAGCTCCGGTAAGACGCTGCCTTCATGCGGCCATCTTGGCTCCGCCCACCCCCAAATCCTCTCCAATTTAGAGCATTTTTTCATATGACTATAGATAGCTTTAATTTCTTCATCCGAAAACTGCCTGCTCATATCCTTTGACCATTTATCAGTTGGGGAATGACTTGTATTCTTATAAATTTGACTCAGTTCTTTATATATTTTAGAAATGAGGCCTTTATCGGAGACACTGGTTATAAAAATCATTTGGGGACATAGTTTCAAAGTGCCTTTTAGAATGTCTGGACCAATTCATAGTTCTACCCACAATGCATTAATGCACCCATTTTCCCGTGGCTCCACCAACATTTTTCATTTTGCTCTTTTATCACCTTTTCTCAATAAAGCAGACCGTGTCCAATGGCATAGCAGCGTGCCTTAGGTAACAATGTCATTAGGGGGCCATAGCATAATCATCTTTGAAGCCAGTGAAGCTAAATTAGTGTAGCGCATGCTTTAGAGCTACTCTCACAACCCTTACTTGTTCTGGTCACCAAAGGATGGCTGTTACAATTCCTCAGGATTCTAGGGCTAACCCTAGTAGGTGGATTTCTGTTGCTATAGCTTATGAGCCCCAACTAGTGTGTCTCATCCCCTGATTATCCATAGACATAAATTAGTCAGACAGACTCAGTTAGCTTTTAGTAAGATGTTTACTAAGGTGACATGATGAAAACAATTGGTACAAAGCATTTCCCTAAGAATATTGTACACAGTAACGGCAATATTATAAGATGATCTGCTGTGAATTACTCAGCTATTCTCAGTAACACAATGATCCATGACAACTCTGAAGGACTGATGATGAAAAATGTTATGCATCCCCAGAGAAAGAACTGCTGAAGTCTGAATACAGATCAAAACATACTTTTTTACTTTATTTTTCTTGGGTTTTTATTTTGGTCTATGTTTTCTTTTACAACATAATATGGAAATATGTTTTGTATGACTACACACGTATAACCTATATAAAACTGCTTGCCTTCTCAATGGGGGGTGGGGGAGGGAGAGAATTTGGAACTCAATTTTATTTACTATTTTATTTTTGCCCAGCTACATGTCAAAAAAATTTTAATATTCTTTTTAAAAATATTTAGTTAGTTTTAGTTTTCAACATTCACTTTTATAAGATTTTGAGTTTAAAATTTTCTCCCCCTCCTTTCCCTCTCCCTCTCCAAGACTACGTGCAATCTGATATAGGCTATACACGCATAATCATATTAAACATATTTCCACATTAGTCATATTTTAACTTTCATTTTTAAAACTTTGAGTTACAAATTCTTTCCCTTCCTCCCTCCCCACCTACACCCCCCCAGCCCCCAACATTGGGAACTCAGTTTTAAAAATGAATGTTGAAAATTGCTTTTACACATAATTGGGGGAAAATAAAATACTAAATTTAAAAAAATTAAAATTAAACATTTCCCTAAAAGTCTATGACACATTCTCTCTCCAGTACATACAGAGTCCAAGGGAAAGTGAATTTAACCTTAGTGAACCCATGTGCCAAAGATTTAACTTAGAGCTGCTGATTGCTAGAAGCCCTTTCCTCCTCTTTGTTCTCATGAAGTTCCTCTTAGGTATTATGGAGATTTCTGCTAGGCTCCTTTTAGAGTCCTGAAGTCCCCTTTGCTTGGTGTTTCTAGTCTGTCCTCAGGTTCTTGATGCAGATGCTGCTGGCAACCACAACTGTTCCAGGGACTGTTCTAAGTCAGCTGTAAGAAGTCCAAATTCTTCTGACTTTTTGAAGTTCACAAAGTCATTCTCTGGTGTGGGGGAGGAGATAGAGGTTCTCCCCACTCCCCCACCCCCATCTCCTCTCAAGTGATTCTCTTTCAGGCACTTGGCTGAGGTTGCTTTCTTCAGTCTGAGTGCCTTATTCCAAGCCAGCTTATGGTTTTTATCCAAACCTCACAAGCAGGATTGACTCTTCAACCAATCCTGATTGATCTCATCTGTAGCATCATTTCCTTACATCCAGTGGCTGCAAGTATTTTGCTCCTTTCAAACTGATTGAGGAGTTTTCACATCTAATTTACTGCCTTTGCTTGATCTAATAGAAGAATTCTCACTGGTATAGTTACTTACTTTAAGGAGGGTGGAGTGATTGATTGTTTCAATCTACACCTATCCTTCCTTGCATAAAAAGAGATAAAAGTTAAAAAGATCATAATAAGATTATAATTCTGGAGCAGGAAGATACTTCAGAGGCCATCTAGTACAACTCTCACTTTTACAGATGAGGAAATTGAGGCTCAAAGAGGTTAAGTGACTTGCCCAAGGCCAGGCAGATCATAACTGCTAAACATGGAGCTCAGATCCTCTGATGGAAACCTATTGCAGTTTCTACTGTATCACAGTGGCCCCATTATTACGGAGCACATGCTCTAGAGCTACTCTCACAACCCTTACCTGTACTGGTCCCCAAAGGATGGCTGTTACAACCCCGCAGGATTCTAGGGTTACCCCTACTGGATGGATTTCTGTTGCTATAGCTTATGAGCCCCAACTAGTGTGTCTCATCTGCTGATTATCCACAGATATAAATTAGCCAGACAGACTCAGTTAGCTTTTAGTAAGAGATATTTACTAAGATGAGTGTAAAAGGAGGATTTGGCAGAGCTACATCATGAGAAGGTCAGAAAAATTACAGGCCCAGAACTCATGACAGCCCCACCAAAGGGAAACAAAAATAAATATATTATTAGGGCCAGACTAACATAACCAGTCTATTGGTATCGATGCTGCCCTGTTGGGCAATTCACATATTACCAAGGAGGAAGCCAGTTCCTGATCTCTGTTTAACTTAGATTAATCTACAGACCAGCTTCTGGAATCACAGCTAGGAAAACTTCACTCAATTCCAGCATTCTACTCTCTTTGGCATTTTGGAAGTCTTGTCGGATTTTTCAGACTATGTCTTCATACTTCCTGAAGACACCATTGTTCATTTCCCTCTCCAAAGCCTTAGCTTCCCCTTCTAATCTTGTCCATGACAGGGCGGGGCCATCTCCAGTCATCCTGATCTGTATCTTGCCACTGGACCCAGATGGCTCCAGAGGAGAGAGTGAGGCTGGTGACTTTGCACAGCCCTCCTTCACTTAAACCCAATTCACTTGCATGTCATAGCATCGCTCCCCTGGTGTCATGGCCCTCTTCGAGAATGAAGGACAAACAACAACCACAGGATAAGTTGAACACCCGAAATCTCATCACCATGCTGATGGATTCGAGTTGGGACACTCAGCATCTTCTCAACTTACCCTCAGTTGCCTCTCTTTTCTGACTGGGGGCTGGAAGGTGGAGAATCAAACTCCTGCCTGGGCCTTCCTTTATAGATGACTCACAAAGTTCCAGGTAACTCTATTTTCCATCAGTATCTCTGCTTAGCAGTACACAGTAAGTATTTAAAAATATTTTTTAAATCAAGTAGAGTCTCACACTCTTCACAATCACTGAAGCTTCTAGGTGGTCTTCCAAAAAATCCCCAATGGGTGCATTTTGGAGCAACTGCAGTAAAGACTGGATGACTATGATGAAAGGTGGGGAGGCCACCACCACTATTGGAAACTATGTTTGCTGTTCTTGAATTAAAATGTGACCTTAGATCTAATTTGATTCAATGTGAGATAAAATTAATTAACTAATTCAACCTACAGCAACTGTCCTTCAACACAGTAATTACTGTACCTTGAAATATGTAAAACAGATTTCTTTTTTAAAACCAATCAGTTTGATCACATCCTAGGAGGAATGAGCTAAAGAATGATTTTAAGGATTGCTATTTCTCAGTTCTGTCAGCTGTATAGAAGGTAAAATCTTGTCCCCAGTGACCAGAAAAAAATGCATATAAGAAAATGGTATGGTACACTAGAAAGAATATTGAATTTAGAACCAGGAGAACTGAGTTTGAGTGCCCAACTCCAACCCTAAAGCTTTTAGGTGACTTTGGGTAAGTCATTAACCTGATTTAAACCTTAGTTTTCTCATCTATAAAGTGGAGGCAGTAATGCTTGTCCTACCTACCTCACAATGTTGTGAGGAAAGCACTTTGCAACACTTAAATTATTATATAAATCTGAGCTATCTCTATTATTACAAAGATGAAAGCACTTTGCAACACTTAAATTATTATATAAATCTGAGCTACCTCTATTATTACAAAGATGCCGCTATCATCTACCTTGGGCCATTGATGGTCAGGTCTTCCCTGGAGAGTTGGTTTTGGAGCCAGGAAGGTCCGGGTTCAAGTCTATCCTTCATCACAAACTGACTTTCTGAACCTGGACAAATCACTTATTCTCTCAATGCCCAAGGCAGCCCTTAAGACTGAGAAAGTGCCTACTTTCATTAAGAGAGGACATTCCTCCCTGGAAACTTCCTATTTAAATGAAGTCACAGATCCATGGATTGAAATGAAATAAAATTATGATAATCATTTACATATACATTGAGAACATTTTTTTTGAGGCAATCAGGGTTAAGTGACTTGCTCAGGGTCACACAGCTAGTAAACATCTGAGGTCAGATTTGAACTTGGGTCTTCTTGATGCCAGAGCTGGTGCTCTATCCAGTGTGCCACCTAGTTTCCCCAAGAACATTCTTAATTAGGTTATTAGGAGGGAATGGATAGACTTTGACAATAGTCCATAGTAGACAATATGCTTCTTTATTATTACACATTTGACTGAAAGTTTTAGAGAATACAAGATTCCAGTCTGCTTATTGTTTTGATAATGCTTGAAAAAAGCATTAAACAAAGCAACAAAGCGAAGCATTGCCTGAAAGACTCTTCCAATGATATGAATCCCATCCAAACATCTCATAAGTACTTGATTCCTTGAAAGGTATAACAATAGATGTCATTTTGACAACCTCTGAACATAAAAATAAGGCAAAGCAGACAGCAGTGAGATATATACTCACCAAAGGTGTTCATCCCTATGATAGAAGAGATTGAGTGCAGAATCCAAACGGAAGAGTGATTCTCTCCCAATGTTCAGGTTGGAGGACATTGTGCTGGTTTTTTCAAGTCACGGCAGATCTTCCTAAAAGAGATCTATGACTACTCAAAAGAGTTTGGCCTAACCATCACAGAGGAAAAACCAAATGGATGAAAAATGTCTATGTGTTACCCAGGTTATGATATGCAGTTTGACAGAGAGCTTGTGTGTAGTATGGATGTATCTGAAACAGGTAGTATAAACAGATAACAAGTTAGGCTTAGAATTAAACAAGAGGAGACCAAGTTGGGTTACCTTCAATAATGATAATTTATACAGCACCAACTATGTGCCAGACCTTTACAAATACAATCTCATTTTGTTCCTCACAATACCCCTGTGAGGTAGGTGCTATTATTATCTCAATTTTACAGTTGAAGAAACTGAGGCAAACAGAGGTTAGGTGTCCACAGTCACATAGCTAGTAAGAATCTGAGGCAGGATTTGAACTCAGGTTTTTCTAACTCCAAGTTCAGCGCTCTATCCACCGTATGTACCACCTAGCTGTCCTCAGATAAAGTTATTTAATGATCTCAAGTTTCTTCCAGAAACAAAGGCTTATCTTTTTAATTTGAACGTTCTACTAGCGTTATCTTATGCCTACTTGTTATGGAACACCATAGTGCTAAGGAATTCAATGCATATCACACAGTGGGCAATGGAGAGGGATATGGTGGATGTGTGTAGGCTATAATACATAAGAAATAAGAAACTTCAAAGTGTAATTGAAGTAAAGGATGCCATCAGGGAAATGCATGATAAGATGAGGCTGCTAAATGGCATAGTGGAGAGAACACTGGACCTGGAGTCAGGAAGATCTGAGTTCAAATCCAGCTTTAGACATTAGCTGTCTGACCCTTGGAAAATCATTTAACCAATGTTTGCCTCATTTTCTCATTTGTAAAATCTGCATAATAATAGAACCTACCTCCCAGGATTGTGGTGAGAATAAAATGAGATAATATTTATAAAGTCCTTTGCAAACCTTAAAGTGCTATATAAATGTTAGCTATTATTAATAGCATTATTATCATTCATCATCAAAGCCAAGATGGACTCTTTACATGGTGAGAGTGCTCCCCTGATAATTGAATCCCTGTGGCCAAAGTTAATAGGAAGGCAGGGACAAGAGAGCCCAAGATTGGCAGGCATAGATGAGTCTTAATCTGAAATGTTGGAGGAAATGCCCAAATCAGTGAGATAATGGATCCATTTGAGTATTTGAGTTGGGAAGGTGGGCTGGTGATTGGCGTAGAGATAATGCACAATCGAAGGTCCTTGTAACCAGGATTGTGGAGTTTGGGGGTATTGTTACAAACCTGTTTGCCTCAGTTTCTTCAACTGTAAAATTGAGATAATGATAGCATCTACCTGACAGGGTTTATTGTGAGGAACAAAATGAGATAATATGTGTAAAGGTCTGGCACGTAGTGGGTGCTATATAAAAATGCTAGTCATTATTATTGACAGTGATACAACTTTGTCTCCTCTTGTCTAATTCTGAGCCTAACTTGTTACTCCAAGCCCAGCACAATGCTTTACACGTACTAAGTCTTCAATACATGTTCTAAGTCCTCAATAAATGTTTGTTCAATTGGGAGGAAGCAGAAAGGGAAAGGAAGGAACGTGTATAAAGTGCTTACCATATGCCAGGCATGGTGCTCAATGTTTTGCAAATATTACCATGCCTTATTCTCACAAAACTCCAGGAAGTAGGTATCCAGATTTTACAGTTGAGAAGCTGAAGCAGACAGAGGTTAAGAGACTTACTCAGGGTCACACAGCTAGTCAAGTGTCAGATGTCTCAGGTCTTCCTTACTCCAGACCTGGTGCCTATCCATTGAACCCCCTAGCTGGATTTAATTGCCTAAGACAGAGGCCCTCAATAGGCAAGAGATCCAGTTCTCAGGAAGCCACAACTTGGCCAGTATATGTTGACTCTAAACCAGTGATCAGGAACCTGCGGCCTCAAGGCTACATGTGGCCCTCTAGGTCCTCAAGGTCCTCAAGCCTTTGACTGAATCCAAACTTCGCAGAACAAATCCCCTCATAAAAGGATTTGTTCTGTAAAACTTGGACTCAATCGAAAAGCTGCACCCAAGGACCTAGAAGGCCACATGTAGCTCGAGGCCACAAGTGCCCCACCCCAGCAGTCTAAACTGTACCAAATCCATCTAGAAATGATCGATTTCACTTTGAAATGATTTCTTGAATTTTGCATCCAAATGCATTATAATTTCTCTCACTTTTGGTCAGCTGATTCTCATTCTGAATAAAACAGTCTTTCATAACTGGGGCTGATTCTGAATCAACATGTCAGCCCTTCATGAATAGGGGAAATTATTATCAATAGACTTGCCTTTCATTCCTGAATGACTTGAGACTCTGTTGACAGCCTTCTAGCTGACTTCACATTGCTATTACCCCAATTACTGTGAAACATTGGAATATTTCAAATATCTCCATCATTTCTTCTCTCTTTTGTGGCCCAGGCTTTGGGGGACTTTTCAGGGTACGAGAAGACCCAGATTGTGACAGTTTGTACTATGTTTATTCATCATCTCACTTGCTTTTTTCCAAACATAACTTATATTAAACTATTCTATATTTTTCACTTTTTCAAAATCCATCTAAAGAAAGAAAAAACTGTTGCAGCCCTCAGTCTCTCCCTTCACATCTCCCATCCCTTCTTCCCAAGCTCCATCCTACTCATAATGCCCCCAAATACACTCCTTCTTCACTTCCTTTCTTTCCCTCCCTTCTCTAGCTGTCAGGGGTATGTTGAGTGATAAAAAGAATTTCCCAATCTAAATATTAAAAGGGGAAGTTCTTACTGAGAGGGAGAAAGATAGTCAAAAAAGAAAAAAATTACCTTGAAGGGTCCATTGCTCCATCATTGTGCTGGTCAGGCCTGGTGAACAAAAAAAGCTGAAAACGTGTCGATTAAGCTAAGGCATGTTTTGGTCAAGTCAACTTCACCAACGAGCAGGGGAGCTGGTGAAAAACCAGTTTGACTGGTATGGCCTTAGCCTCCAGAATGATGCATATATGGTATAGCTCCAGCCATACCATAGCATCCAGCCATGTGATACACATATGTGTGTATCATCCTTAGGGCTGGAGCTATACCGTATACTTATGGCCCCAGCCTCCAACATAATGCATGTATGCTAAGACTCAAATGACCTGAAGACTGGCCAATGCCCTCCCTCCCCAACCATTTGCTTGCTATGGTATAGTTAGAATGAAGTTTCCTGGGTCCTATCTCTCATTCTTCATTCCCTAATTAGACAACTCAGAAAATTTCAGTGATTGCAGCAATCCACACTCCCCCTACTACCTTGCCCCGTGAATGACTGGGGACTCCCCATCAGCTCTTTGTCTAAACTCTGTATAAGTTTGAGCCCCGTGTGACTAGAAGCCCATAACCTGAGTGCATCTTGTTGTATCTCTGAGTTACTAGCTTATCTTTGGAGCTGAGACTGGCATATGTTGTAGCTGACGTTGGCATTTCTTTTTCTGCCATGGCTGCCCATCGCTATGTGGCGGTGCTGCTCCTCCAGAATAGTCCTTTCCTCTTTTGTCCTTCAGAGTGGTAACACTCCCTTTGAAGAGGAGAAAGCTCAAACACTCAAAGAAAATTCCTAAACATACTGATTTCATGTGATCGTTGCCTTTTAACCACTTTGAAACTCAGTTTCCTAATCTGTAAAATGGCCATAGTAATGCCAGTAAAACCTACCTCATAGGGATGATTAAAAAAAATCAAAGGAGATTATGTATATAGTGGTCTTCACAAACTCTGAAATGCTAGATAAATGTCAGCTATTTCTAGATTTCATTAAGGGAAACTAAGAGACTATGATTCACCTTTGCCTTTATATCCCAAGCAACTAGAGCAATGCTTTAAACATAGAAGACATTTGAGATACTTTTGTCGAATTGAATTGATCGGAGAGAGTGATTACTTTCCCCAGGCGTTATGGGGAAGGAATCCTTCCCCTGCAATACAAGTTTCTGACAATATCAAATGTTATTGGAATGTCTACCCCTCATTGACTTCTGGAGATTTCAGTCTAGCTCAGTTTTAGCAGGAAACTTTGTGCCTCAATAGGAAATCTGTCTCCCCATTGACATCATCTTAATTTGTTGATCACCACTCTGTAGCCTTCGACAGACTCTGGAGACTTCACATGGGTTGATTCATCGAGGAGCTTCTATAGCTTTGTGCAGGTCAAGTTTCCTTATTTGGAAAAACAAAATTACATTTTCTTGTAAACTAAACCTTTAGGCACTGTCATTTGCTATGCTTATTTGTGCATCAAATACGTGCTAAGAATAAAATCACCCAGGTACAAGGGCTCAAAGCACTGGATCCTGTTTATGCGTAAAAGTAGAAAATGAAATTAAAGGGAATATTTATTCAGTTTTAGAGGACTTATTTTTACTTGATGCTAGTAAAATTCCCATCTTTTCCAATCTGCTTTCTACCAAATTGCCAATTGACATTTTTAAAGCAAAATAAAAACCCTCTCTAACATTAATCCTTATAGCAATGACAGCATGATGTAGTGGAGAGAGGATTAGGTTTGGAGTCAGAGAACCTGGGTTGAAATTCCAGCTCTGCTGCTGACTATCTCTGTGACTTTGGGCAAAGCACTTAACCTCTCTGGGCTTTAGCTTCCTCATCTTGACTCTACTTGACATAAAGATTGATTGGTTCAAGATGTAACTTTTGCTCATTCAT
The DNA here is from genome assembly GCA_028646595.1 of Phalanger gymnotis. Taxonomy (NCBI): domain Eukaryota; kingdom Metazoa; phylum Chordata; class Mammalia; order Diprotodontia; family Phalangeridae; genus Phalanger; species Phalanger gymnotis. The sequence goes on along the minus strand of JAQQSZ010005909.1, from coordinate 3,345 downwards.
GTCAGTAACCATAGGAACCATGTAAAAACCTCCACATCCAGGGAGACTGCCATGCCTCTCTGCCTTGGATAGATAATAGGTTCCCACCTTGGGTATCAAGCCTAGAAAAGAACAATGGCCAGTGTTGAATTGATCATTCCATATCTCTCTCTCTCTCTCTCTCTCTCTCTCTCTCTCTCTCTCTCTCTCTCTCTCTCTCCTTTGAGGCAATCGGGGTTAGGTGATTTGCCCAGGGTCACATAGTTAATAAGTGTCTGAGGCCACATTTGAACTCAGGTCATCCTAACTCCAGGACTGGTATGTTATGCACTGTGCCACCTAGTTGCCCTCATTCCAGCCCTATATCAAATGAACAAATTTTTAAAATATCTAAATGGTTCTATTTACCACCCCATTCCTAAAACTCTATTTTCAGTATTTTCCATTTGATTTGTAAGAAAACATTGGCTATTGTAGCAGTAGCTTGTATTGTAGCTTGGCAATTTTAGGCCTCAGTAATCTATACCTATGATCTGTAATCTATAAAACCCTTGGCAGACTGTTCCTATTTCACGTCTTAACACACTGCTCCTCATGGGTATCTATTCTGTCACTTGGAGATGTTCAGTCAAAGAAACTCATCTTTTTTTTTTGACTATTATACTCCACCTTACACAGAAAAGACCCCTTGCCCCTACCCCAAGGTAGCTAATGCTGGACATACAACATATTTACCTTGCCTTTACTGTGAAGAGCTTCAGTTTTGCAACTGGATTAATTTAGAACTTTCTACTTTGACTGGCATCTAGTGGGAGAATATATCTTCATCTGAGACATGCCATTTTTGTTGCTGTGGTTCAGTTGTTTCCATCATGTGCGACTCTTCGTGACCCCATTTGGCGTTTTCTTTTCTCGGCAAAGATACTGGAGTGGTTTGCCATTTCCTTCTCTGGCTCATTTTACAGATGAGGAAACTGAGGCCAACAGGGTTAAGTGACTTGTCTAGGGTCACACGGCTAGTGTGTGTCTGAAGCCGGATTTGAACTCATGAAGATGAGTCTTCCTGATTCTAAGCCCAATGCTCTATCTGCTACAGAATCTAGCTGCTCCTTACTCCTCTGTGGGAGAACACATAAAACTTCCCCCTGAGTGCAATATCTCTGTTGGAAGCATTGCTCAACTGGGTTCCCACGGTCTACTTCTCTCTATTGCCAGAGTTCGCTGTCTCAAGTCAAAAGTCTGTTCTTCTCTGCTTCTTCTTTTGAGTGACTGCCTTTCTGTGTCTGTCTGTGCCTCTGGTGTGCATCAAAAATTCTCCAACCCACTCTCCTTGTTGCTTCTTTTTGGGTAAGTAGCTTTGTTGCTGGGCAGCTAGGTGGCGCCATAGTGCACACAGTGCCGGGCCTAACATCGGAAAGACCCATCTTCCTGAATTCTAATGCGCACTTGAACACTTACCAGCTGTGTGACCCTGGATAAGTCATTTAACCCTGTTTGCCTCACTTTCCTCATCTGTAAAACGAGTTGGAGAAGAAAGTGGCAAACCACCCTAGTGTTTTTTTTGCCAAGAAAGCCCCTAATGGGATCATGAAGAGTCCAGCAAGACTAAACAACAACAACAAAGGCTTTGCTGTTAGACATCGTGACCAATGGGAGGGGGGATGGTTTCACTCCTACCCCAAAAAGTGATTCCCTCTTATGGGGATACTTGTTATCTTTTGATTAGATCTTAGGCTTTCTATGACTACGTCAAATATGGAGGGATGGGGAACCAAATCCACTCCCCCATCCCCTTACGATTGCCTTGGATTAGGACATTCTGTTGTTCAGTCACGTCCTACTCTTCATGACCCCATTTGGGGTTTTCTTGGCAAAGGTACTGGAGTGGTTTGCCATTTCCTTCTCCACTACATATCCAGATGAGGAAACTGAGGCAAACAGGGTTAAGTAATTTGTCAAGGGTCACACAGTTAGTAAGTGTCAGAGGCCGGATTTGAACTCAGAAAGATGAGTCTTTTTGACTCCAGGCCCTGCACTCAATCCACTGCACCACCTAGCTTCCCTCAGGGCATTCTGTATTACTTTTCTTTTCTTTGAAACGCCTGATTCTCTGGACTTTCTCTCTTATATCATAGCAGCCTTCTTACCCTGGAAGTTCACACTGATGGGGTGCTTGTGCTTGGACTCTAATTCTAACAGCATCTGTTTGGGTGCCTGTGCCTGAACCCCGATTCTAAAACCACATCCAGTTCTAAAATCACATCTCTCCCTAGCTTCAAAGCATTGGCCCTAGCAGTTTCTCTCTAGCAAAGAAGGGCAGCATGCCCTAGCAAAATATTTATCTCTCCTGATACTGTAGGCAGCTGTGCCCATCTACTCCCTGTGTACTGATAATTGGCTGTGCATTGGGTCTTGACAATGTTCACTACTTACTGACCTTACAGATATGTATCCTAGATATAGTCAAATGTATACCCTCTTACATTTATTTTGTCTAACAAGACATTTGATGAGAGCCACCTAGATATTCCCAGTCAGCCGTGACAGCTAGTTAACTTAGAGGTGTTTCACAGTCAAAACCACTCCCCCTAGTAGCCCCACCTTGGGCTATTTCCCAGTAAACTCTGAGTAATATGCCTACGCAGTAGATACAAAAAGTGCATGTTCCTTTAAGGACTGACCAGCCCTTAACCACTCCCTAATCCCACTCCAAAACACCTAATTGACATGTTTCATCCCTAAATCTCTTTTTTTTTTTAATTTTTACTTTTAGTTTGCAACACACGATTCTACATAATTTTGAGTTCCAGATTTTCTTCCCTCCTTCCCCAAGACAGCATGGAATCCCATATAACTTCCATGTATAACTTGGCATTGAATTAATTTACACACTAGTCAAGTTGTGGAGAAGAATTATGACCAATGGAATGAATCATGAGAGAGAAGAAACAGAAGCAAAAATAAAACCAAAAACACAACCCAACAACAAATACAAAAGAGAGGAAAAAAAAGGGGGAGAGAAAAAGGCAAGCATGAAGTGTGCCTCAATCTGCATTCATACTTCATAGTTCCTTCTCTGGACGTAGATAGCCCTCTCTATTGTGAATCCCTTGGAGCTGTCTCTGCATATTGTGTTGCTGAGAAGAGCAAAGTCTGTCAGGGTTAGTCATCACAGAATCCATATATCTGTGGTTGTGTATAATGTTCTCCTGGCTCTGCTCCACTCACTCAGCATTATGTCATGTAGGTTCTTCCAGGTTGTTATGAAGTCCGTATCATCCCCATTTCTTATAGCACAATAGTATTCCATTACCTTCATATACCACAGCTTGTTCAGCCATTCCCCAATTGATGGGCATCCCTTTG
>JAQQSZ010005908.1:0-13747 GCA_028646595.1 Phalanger gymnotis | reverse complement strand
GAAATGGGCTTTCTGGGCCTGGAGTCTTTTTGTCAAGATGTTGGAATGGGGAGGCTGGTTCAAGTTTTTGCTGCGGTGGGGCCTAAATAAATTTCTTGTTGTTTTCTCCTTAGAGAATCTCTCATACCTTGAGATTTCGGACCATTCAAACATATACATGATTATATTTGAGATCATAAATTCGGCCTTCCTACTACACTTGGGAAGATTCTGAAGATCACCGGGCAGGATAAGGTACCAGACACTGATGTCCTTACTCCAACTAAACTGCCAGACATGCAAATTCTGCTTCAGAAGGCACAACTCCGACGGGCTGGCCATGGTGTTCAAACATAAAATGCACACTTGCCAAAAAGACTATTTTATGGAGCACTCATACAGGCAAGTGTTCACATGGTAGTCAGAAGAAACAATACAAGGACACTCTCAAGGTCTCTCTTAAGGACTTTGGAATTGATTGTGTGACATGGGAAACACTGGCACAAGACCACTCAGCATGGTGTGCTCACGTCAGAGAAGGTACTGTGCTCTGTGAGCAAAGCAGAATTGAAACAGCTCAAAGGAAAAGTAGGATGCTCAAATTTAGAAAATATACCCCAAATGTTCACATGGACTATTTGTGCCCAACCTGTAGTTGTATTATGAAGGCAGAATTTATGATTTCAAAGAGAATCATATATATGTCTGAATGGTTCAGAACCACAGGATTTAAGGAATTCTCTAAGTAGAAGGCAGAAGAATTAAAGCATTTATTCAGGCTCCAAAGTAACAGACCCACTAACCAGCCTCCCCATTTTGATATTTTGATCAAAAGCTTCCAGGCCCAATAAGTCTGCCTCACAAGAGTTACCAGGAGGCCACAGAAAAACATGATGGTATTAAACCAAATCATATTCATGCTTCCCCTCTCGGGTAAGAAGATTACCCACTGGCCTCAAGTCCTTGCTCGGCACTCCTTGGTCCACACACGGGTCGGCTCTGCTTCTGCAGCTCCTGCTTCGGCTTCGGCTTTATCTTCAGCTTCGGTTGTAGCTATCTCTGGCTCCAACAGAAAATCAATCTTCAAGCTGTCTTCTCTCCTCTTATCGAGTTTTTTTTTTTTACCATCATCAAGAGTTGTCTGAATGACCAGAGCTTAATGGTTCTTGAGCTGGCCCCTCCCCTTAGGACCCTGGGAGGTTCACATCCATATAGATTAGGTTAACACATAATAGGGCATGGCTCTGGAGTTAATACCTCCCCTTAGCCAGTCCCACCTTGGGCCCCACCTCAGTCATCAATCCACACCCACATAGGTTCCACACCTAATAGAGCTTTGGGCCTGGGTTTAGCACCTAGTGAGGCTTAATGAAATACACTGAGTTACTCAAAGAAAACAAAGGTCATTTTGCTTACCAACACAGTAGTAGACCCTTCTGAGCTTGGGTTGGTCTCATCAGCCACAGTCAGACACATTGAAACTTGACTCTAGCATAGTGATGTCATTTTGGTCCTCTTCGAGAATGAAGGACAACAACCAACCAATCTAAATCAGCATCATGGTACAATGAAAAGTACAATGGAAAGGCTGTGGAATCAGAAGGTGCAATTCCAAATTCTGCTTCTAATGTTTACCTCCTGTGTGACCTTGGGCAAGTCATTGACATTAATAATAACAGTGAGCATTTATAGAGCAAAGAGCTTTACATATGTCATTTCATTTTATTTGCTTGTCAACCCTGGGAGGTGGATGCTACTATTATTCCTATTTTGTAGATGGGGAAACTGAGTCTGAGAGAGGTTAAATGTCCTGCCCAGGGTCTGTTTTGCAAAGAGCTTTACATATGTCATTTCATTTTATTTGCTTGTCAACCTGGGAGGTGGATGCTACTATTATTCCCATTTTATAGATGGGGAAACTGAGTCTGAGAGAGGTTAAATGTCCTGCCCAGGGTCACACAGCTAGCACCTGTCTGAGGTGGCATTTGAACTTAGGTTAGTCTAAGTTCAATGCTTTATCTACTGTGCAATTTTGCTGCTTAACTAAACTATTCTGGGCTTCTATTTTCTCATCTATAAAATGATGAGGTTGAATTACATGGTTTTGGAGGTCTCTTCCAGCTCCAGATTTAAATTCTCTTTTCTGTGTGACCCTGGACAAGTCATTTCTCTGGGTCTCAGTTTCCTCATCTGCAAAATGGGGGTATCAAACAAGGTCATCTCCAGGTTCTAGCTCTAAGGATCTACAAACCTTCTCCAAATAATTGTACTCTGAGGCATTGTCATGGTGTGAAGACAATAGCCCTGTGTTCTTAAAAGCTATGTTGGGGCTGGTCTAATCTATCATGCTGGAAAGACTAGAAGAAAAGTCCTAGCTTCGACCCGAGTCTATTTTCCAAGGACTAGCCTAGCCAAACAGGAAGAGGCCAACCATTAGCAGGCTGATCCCTGAATGAAGAATGCTTTGCACTTGACCACTCAAAGAAAAATATAAAATGGTCCTCATCCTGTGTGGTCTCCTTCTATTTCTGTAGTTCTGGTAGCAGGGTGCCAAAAAGGGGGTGCAGAGGGCCAAGAGCACTACAATATTTGGACACGTTATAGATATCATCTCAATTCTTAATTAATGGTACTCTAAGTATGAGATCTTTGACAGAGATCAACAGGTTGATATATTGTTGGAGAGACTGCATACTGACGTTGACATTTTGAAGAGGCACAAAAATGTTGAATAACCAGTTGTTCCTTTCTTCCTCCCTCTCTCCCTCCTTTCCTTCCTTCCTTCCTCCCTTCTTTCCTCCATCTATCTCTCCCTCCCTCCCTCCTTCCCTCTTTTCCTTCCTTCCTTCCTTCCTTCCTTCCTTCCTTCCTTCCTTCCTTCCTTCCTTCCTTCCTTCCTTCCTTCCTTCCTTCCTTTCTTCCCATGTATTTTCACGTTTGAGGGAATTTCCTAACCAAGATGACTATTGAAATTGAATACAATTTTTTTAAAAAAAGAAATTTGAACTGAGATTCACAGAGTAGGAGTTTCAGAGTAGTTGGTTGACCTGAATTCAACTGAATGACAAATAACCAGTTGTTTGACTAAATTAAAAGAATTATCTTTGAACCACTTTAACCACTATACACTTTATGTGTATAGCCTGAGGTAGTGCGTGTCAGGACGGACTATCTGGACTGGCCATTGGGAACACAGCTGAACAAGATATCCCTAGAATCCTGTTTAGCATTACGTGCTGCATCTGATACTCATGGGTGGGCTCTGGATACCTGAAATACCATCCCCATTGCTTCTGTGCAAGATGGTCTGGAGTACATCAGCTAGGATGAATGTTGGATTGAATAAGTCAATCACGGGCATTGGCTTTCCTTCTGATTTTCTAGGGTAGCTTAGACCAGGGTGTCTGGAGAAGATGTATGTTCTTTGCTGCCTTTTGGGAATTCACATTGTTTTTCATAGTGTCATCTCAGGTTATGTGTATGCATGTGTATATACATAAATATAAATATGCATATATTTATGTATATATTATATATAGATACACAATATATTCCTATACGCACACACACATACATATCTATATCTATATCTATATCTATATCTATATCTATATCTATATCTATATCTATATCTATATCTATATCTATATCTATATCTATATCTATATCTATATAGATATATAATTACATATGAGATCGAGACAATTATATATATACATATATATATGTATACATATTTATATGAAGAATATGGTTTTGGTATCCTCTGTTAGCCAATCCCCAGCCTTAGCCATGACCCTTATGTACAACTCAAAGCTTACTAAGTCGTATGCTCTTTATACCTTTCACATTAAAAAAAATTCTTTGAATTGTGTTGATACCTTTTGTTTTCCACATCACAATCCCTCTCTCTCTTAAATTATCCCTTCCACATTATGGAGGTTAGGGACACAGCACCCCTGCAATCTGGAAAATTTGTGTAAAATTATTTTGGCCCTCATTTCATACCAGAGAAGAAGTCTGGATTATTATGGTATTAAAAGATAAGCTATATTGATATAATACAATACTATACATACATGTTATGCATTTCTGAGTTTCTAAGCTTTTTCTGTGTTGTCTGTTGGCTTTTGTGTGTCATCTGTGGCTTCTGCAAAACTCACAAAAAATTCCCATGTACTTTCGTATGCCAACCTGTGATATATCGAAACCATGATGGGAAAGGTTGAGATGTGGACGGGATGACTGTACCTCCCTCCCCTAAGTCAGAATTGAACTTCATTGTTGTATGCCTGTGAAATCTTGCAATAAAATACAATAGGTGATCTAAACAAAAACATGGAACCCAAGCACTTTGTCTGTAAATACAGGTCACATGCTGTCCTAGGAGTCCCTGGTGTCTTTGTTGAGAGGAGGGAGATCTGGTTCATCTTGCCTTTCTGTTTTGTTTTTAAAATTTACTCAGAACTGAGCATCCTTTTTGTGATTTTTTCGGTAGCATTGTGCGGAAAACATGAGATAATATATGGAAACCTTAAAACTCCACACAAATGTTAACTGCTATTATTTGGTCCATTGTTTTGTGTATTTAACTTTGTCTCAATTTGTACAAATCTTCTAATATGTCTCAGAATTTCTCATATTTGTTATTTCTTACTGCATAATAACATTCCCTCATATTCATCATTATCATCACCCTGGCTAACAGGCAGTGCTCTGAGGTTCACAAAGCATTTTCTATGTATCATCTGGCTTGATATAGTCTCATTCAAAGACCACAGCTTGTTCAGCCACCTCCCTCTCAATCTAGAGACCTTCTCTTTGCTTCCAGTTTGTTGCCGTCACAAACGTCCACCCTTCGGCACGAAGCTCAAAGGTGCTGAAAGCTTTGGTTCTAGCGGGAACTGAATTCAGGTCTTCCTGACTCCAGGCCCAATGCTGTGGGCACTGTGCCACCTCATTCCATAATTGGTATGATGGATACATGGATGGAAAGGCATTTATTAACAACAACAAATGTTTGCACAACAGGAGATCATATTCTTTTTTTATACAGATGAAGTAACTGAGTCGTAGATGGTGGATATGACTTGACTGAGCAAATAGGGCCCAACTAGACCAGCCCACTACACTGTCTTCATCCTAGTTCTGTGCCTGGCGTATTTATCCCCCTGAGCAGAATAGTAAACATCAGTGGCATTTTTATGTGTGTGTGTGTGTGTGTGTGTGTGTGTGATCACAGCAGCTGATTCTTTTGTGTTGTGACTATGGAAGGAAGGCGCAAGAGAGACTCTTTGACACGCATCAAAATATTGTCTATTCTTTTGCTCCCAAACCTGGTTTACCTTGCATTTGATGTTTGCTGAATACTTTCTTTCAACGTGACATGAAACATTATTTTGGATTTTCAGTGGAGTATAACATTTCGTTCTTACAGGTGTTTTCTTTTATCTGTGCCTGGCTTAAAGACAAGCTACATGCCTGCTCTTGTGTCCCTCCTGACATACTCAATTAGAGAGGGGAGCTGGGCCTCAGAGAGAGGAACCTTCCAGAAAGCACCTTGAAGTAGATGATCTTCCCAGGTTTGGGCCCCTTCATTTGCTTTTTCAAATTCGTCGCTCTTCCTGACATCTCTATTTCTTTCTGTGTTAGCACTTCAATCACTTTTCTAGGCACCCAGGCTTAGGATCTGGGAAGCATCTTCAACTCATTCCTTCGTGTTACCCCTTTTGAGCTTATGTGGGGAAGAAGAAGGAGAAGAAAACATTCCCTTTTCCTTCCCCAGCTTCCCATATCCTCACTGGTTATAGGAGAGCCTGTTGGAACAAAAACTTAAGGATACCCTTTTCCTCCTATCTTTTTATTCACATTCTTTCTTCCTTTTCCCCTGGTCTGGAAAATACCCATTTCTATTGCTACATGAAGGAAACCAGAATCTACTGTTCCCTTCAGGTGCACTCTCCCTTACCAAAGTGATGGACCAAAGCCTTCAAGGCCCCTGCCTCTTCAGAGTGGACATGACTGCTATTCTAACTGGATGACCAGGTATTTATCAACATCATTCTTTACCTAAGATGGACAACTACTATGCCTTATTATCTGCATCATATCTACACTCTCCAGGCCCCTAGGCATTGCCATCTGATGAGTTGATGCACCCTGAGGAACCCTGAGCCTTGCCATACACCCTTTTGTCAAACTTTTAAAAATCCTGGGCCTTGCCCATATGTTCTGGAGCTGAGTTCTTTAGGTCTTCTCTTCCCCAATTAGAGAGTGAATTTTTTTTTTTGAGACCAGGTGTTATCTTTTCTATTCATATCCCTAGATCTTAGCAAAGGGCTTGGAACATTTGTTGTTGTTAATAAATGCTTTTCCATCCATGCATCCATCTATCCATCCATCCAATCTTTAATCATGCCAATTATACCACTAGGTAGCACAGTGGCTGGAAGCCTGGGCCTGGAGTCAGGAAGACCTGAATTCAAATCTGGCCTCAGATACTGTGTCCCTAAGGCAAAATGGGCTCCTTAGAATGGGCTCCTTAGCACTTCAAGAGTTTGGCTTTTGTTTACTTTGAGTGAAAGTACTTTCAGCTGTTAAGTACTAAGCCCCAGGCCCAAAGCCCTATCAGGTGTGAAACCTGTGTGGGTGTAGATTAATGACTTAAGAGGGGCCAACTCGGGAAACAATGGTCTCTGGTCGTTGAGGCAGGGCTTGAGAACTCCGGAGGCTCGCTGCAGGAAAGGCGAGCCAAGAGACAACTACAGCGGAAGCAGAAAGCCGAAAGCTGTGGAAGCAGGAAGCTGCGGAAGCAGAGCTAACCTGTGTGAAGACCCAGGAGTGCGAGCAAGGACTTGAGGCCAGTAAATATGATTTGGCTAAATACTATCTTGTTTTTCTGTGGCCTCCTGGTTATTTTTGTGAGGCGGGCTTTCTGGGCCTGGAGTCTTTTTGTCAAGATGTTTTGAATGGGGAGGCTGGTTCATGGATCTGCTGCGGTGGGGCCTAAATAAATGTTTTGTTGCGTTCTACTTAGAGAATCTCTCATACCTTGCGATTTCGAACCATTCAAACGTATACGTGATTATATTTGAGATTATAAATTCGGCCTTCCTTCTACAAATACTTGCTAGCTGAGTGACCTTAGACAAGTCACTTAACCTCTTTTTGCCTCAATTTCTTCAACTAGAGAATGGGGAAAATAATAGCACCTATTTTGTAAGTTCGTTGTGAGGACTGAATGAGATAATGTTTGTAAAGTGCTCAGGGTAGTGCCTGGCTCATAGTAGACATTATATAAATACTCATTCCCTTCTCCCCAATCAATGACCAATTCTATTGATTCTCCATCTATAACATTTTCTTGAAGCTCACATAGCGTTTTAGTCCCACCTATCTTGTTGTTGTGGTTGTGGTTATTTGTTTTCTGGATTTACCTCAACCCTTCTAGATTAGTAAGCTCCAAGAAGGAAAGGAGCCCATTCCATTGACCTTTGTACTCCTAGAGATAGACAGAATACAGGGTCATGACTTTTTTTGCCACAGCAGCATTGAAAGGTCATTTACAAAGTTAAAAGGAGATTCCATCTGTACTGCTACCTAGCCTTGCCTTTGAATGTCTTTCCCCATGCTAGAATTCATCTTCTCCTCACCTCTGCCTCTTAGAATACCTTGCTTCCTTCAAACCTTAGTGCATTTACCACCTTCTCCATAAAGCCTTTCCCAAACCTCCCTGCCCCATAACACCAGTACCTAGACCTTTCTCAACCTAAATCACCTTGTATTTATTCTTTCCATATCTTATAAGTGCTTTTTAATGTATATATTGTCTCCCTAAATACAATGTGGTCTCTGGATGCTGGATGGTTCCTTTCTGTCTTTGTAGCCCAGAGGAGGCACTTCATAAGATGCTTGTTCATTAAAAGCTTGCTTGACTTCAAGGGGCGCCCACACCAAAGAAGTTCTAGAAGCCTGGAGTACTGAAATATGATGACCTTAGTCTTCATCATCCTCTATTCTACCTTTGAGGATTCAGACCGAAACAGTAATAACTCAACAGATGAAAACAACCGACGTCAACGGAGCCTGTTCCTTCAAAGTTAATTTCCCGGCTTTCATCATTCCTCCAGTTGTCAGTCTCCCCTTCCTTCATCCAATCACCACCATATTTATTATGAATATATCCCGTGCTCACTTCTCTGTGAGCATGCTGTATTCCTCTAGTAGAACAGGAATTCTTGGAGGGAAGGGACTGTGTATTTGTACTCCTCATGTCCAACAGTGCCTGCTACACAGTTCCTACTTGTTGATTGAGCAATTGACTGGAAACTTAACACAAATATTCTCAAAGGATGTGCATGACTACTGAGCTGAAAACTCCCCATTGCACACACACATGACTCTTCCATAGTGAGACCTTTCACTGCACAGAATAAAAATGTACTGTGAGAAATGTAAGCTTAAGAACCGATACCTTAATCCTGCCTAACTGTCCTGAGAAATGTAATCTTTTTGGTCAAAGAGGGCCTGTTTGGGAGATTATTCATCTTCACATCAGGAAAAGCTACCCCAAACTCATTTAATTATAATAATAGTGATCTCCTCCTCCCCCACCTCATTTCTATTACTAGGTAAATATGTTAATTTCTTCAGTCTATTACCTTAAAAAATGAAAATCCAAGGGATCTAAGGCCATGATTTATGAGTTTTAAAAACAGCTTTTATCTAAGGCAGGATGGAGTCTATTCCAACTCCCACATTCACCTTATTCTACCGGTATTTACAAAACCACTCTGCACAGTGTCTGGTACATGCTCAATAATTATCTACTGCTTTAATGGGGTACATAGTGGAGTCCAGAGAATGTTAGATCTGCCATCAAAAGATCTGGGTTCAAATCCTGACTTTGCTACTTGTGTGACATTGATCAATCCAGTTCCCTCTCTGGGCCGGATTCCTCATTTACAAAAGGAGTCACAAGATGACCTCTAATGACCCTTCCAGTGTTAAACCCACAACGTTTTGTTCTGATGTTATATCTGATTTAGAAGCACAGAAACTGGTTGAGAATCTAGAATGTAGAAAGTAGACTATAAGCCCGTTGAGGATAAGGACTGCCTCACTTATGAATCTATATCCTTCAAACCTGGCACGGAACCTAGATCACAGCTGGTGCCTAAGAGGTAGCCTGGTGTAAGTATTAGATAGAGCATTGGATTTGGTTTGAATACTGCCTCAGACACATATTAGCTGGGTGCCCTGGGCCACATGTAACCTTTCTGAGTCTCATTTCTCCTTATCTGTAAAATGAGGGACAGCTGGGTGGTGCAGTGAATAGAGCACTGGGCCTGGATTCAGGAAGATCTGAGTTCAAATCTAGCTTCAGACACTTCCTGTGTGACCCTGGGCATTTCTCTTCATCCTATTTGCCTCAGTTTCCTCATCTGTAAAATGAGCTGGAGAAGGAAATGGCAAACCACTCCAGTATCTCTGCCAAGAAATCCTTCGATGGGGTCATGGAAAGTTGGGAACGACTGAACAAAAAAAATGCGGGAGTTGGATTCAATGACCACTATGATCCCTCCCAGCTCTAAATCTGTGAACCTATGGTCTTGACAAATGTTATTGATTCATTGGTGATGAGTGTGATATAGAAATGTTTCATTCTGACATAACTCTTTCAGAACAATGTACAATGCATTTTCTTTTGTGCACTATTTAAATACTACATATGCAGTGTTTAATATACCATGCTGTGGGGGAAGGGAGGGTGACACCCCCACCCCCATCCTCTAGAGTATCCAAATTTGTGTAACAGTGTGTCGACTATACTTCTGAAGTCTGGCAAATCGGCTTTGCCATTTCTTCAATCTTCTAATTGCATTTAAGTATAGATAACACTTCTAAAAAGTCAGTTGCCTAAGGTGGAGGGGGGTGTAAATCCTGGAAATGCTGGGCAGTCGGTGGATGTGGCTCTCCTCTGAGATTTTAGATGTCAAACTCTGTTACTTGGGCTATTGCTTTACTGTATTTCAAATTGTATTACATTAGATCACGCCATTCCGGAATATGCAGTGAGCCTAAACATGTCAGGTAATGGGCAAACACAAGGCCTGGCTGCCAAGATGAATTAGCTTTGAACAGTTTGGCATAAAGTAGTCCCAGGTGTTAGGGAATGGGGGTGGGAGGGACAGCAGCGTGGGTATGTGTGGGAGAGAAAGGTGCTCTATCGAGAGCACAGACCGAAGAAGGACTGGAAAATGGACATATTCCATTTACCAAGACCTTTTCATGGCTTGTAGTCAATTGAGCTGTCAAGAATTCGGTAAGAGAAATCTGTGACAGGTGGAAATGACCATTTCATTTATCTGAGAGGACTTCGTCTTTGGAACAAGCTGGCCACGGCCAGATTCATTGATTTTGCCAAATAAACACAGTGACGGTAAACCATCTGGGAACGGAATAGATTTGCCTCTATCCTACATGGCTTTTTGGTTAAAGGGGGAAAAGGACATTTAAATTAATGATTTTTTTATCCTCTCCACATCATGCTACAAGCAGTAACATTCTTAAGCTTTTTCAGAGTGCTTTTCCTACTATCCAGATTTACATCTATATTAAAAACTGCAAACAACAAGCATTTTAAACATGTAGCTGCGATAATGGCCATTGAAATGCTTGTGGTGTCAACACAAGGGAACACGTCTAATGAAAACTACAGACATCAGTTGTGGCTAACAATGTTCTTTTGAAGCTCTCCTCTCCAGAATCAGCCTAGCCTGATCTCCACAATGCCCTGACCAGGGGCCTAAGCTATGTGTCTTCAGGAATCTTGTTCTCAACCTTGTCTCTTTTTATCTGGTTGAGCAGCCCTCTGGGCTGAGGACAGATAATGACTGTTAATTCATTACTTTTCTCTTTTAAAAATAACTTTGTGTGTTATATTTTTATTTTTACTGTTGAGAATTCTATATTCATTATACAGGTACTAGACATTTTTCCTGATTGTCCAATCAGTGAGGCATAATGGATAGACTGATCAGCTTGGAATCAGGAAGACCTGAGTTCAAACCTGGTCTCAGACATTTATGGGTGTGTGACCCTGGACAAATCACTTAAACCTTTCTGTCTCAGTTTCTTCCTCTGTAAAATGAGGATGAGCATAATGTCTTCCTCCCAGGGTTGCTGTAAGCATTACATGGGATGATGCTTATAAAGTGCTTTGCCAATCTTTAAGTGCTATGCGAATGCTAGTGATTATTATCAACATACTGGGTCTCAATAGATTTGAAGTTTGGAAAGCTTGGTATGATATGGTGGAAGATATGGGCACAGAGTTCAGTGAGTATCTCCCTCTTTTCTTTTCTTGATATCACTGCAGATCATAGTCCCTCTAAAGCTTATTAGGTGGGTTACAAGAAGTGCTTAGTTGGAAAAATCCATCACCCCAAGAACCACCTGGTGCTTTTCTTGTCACAGTAAATGAAGCTTGAGAGTGAGGCCAGGGTTCCCCCAAGCTCAGGGCACTGCAGTGATATGGCTGGTGACAGATGTGAGAGAACTCATATTTTCCTGCCCTTTGTAGTAGAATAAAAGGGTACTAAACCATCAGGCCAACTCCTGGGGATGCATTTACTATCAATCAATGAACGAGTGTTCATTAAGTGCCTACTATGTGCTCATAGGTTGTTGCTTGTCCTTCATTCTTGAAGAGGACCAATGACATCAGAAAGGAGATATTGCGACCTGCAAGTGATTTGGATTTAAGTGAGGCAGGGCTGTGCAGAATCACCAGCCTCACTTTCTCCTCTGGAGCCATCTGGGTACAGTGGCGAGATATAGATTAGGATGACTGAACATAGCCCCAGATGCAGTGGGAGACCTTGGCCTTTTTATGCTTAGGTCTTTCCCAGGCCTCAGTTTGACTGAGGCAACACCCATTCAGTGATTAAGGCTAAGTAAAAATGAGGCAAAGAATGGCATCTTTTACCTAGTGAAAAACAAAAAAAATAAAATCAATCTGAGAAGGGAAGACTCTCAGGGTTTCTGGCCAAAACAGAAACAATGACTCTGAGGAGAGGAACCCCAAAAGGAGATAGTCTGATCTTTTCTTTCTGTCACCGGAGACTACATATATATGTATGTGTATATATATATATATATATATATATATATATATATACACATATATTTCTATATATATAGTATATATATATACAAAATGATAATTAACAATAATAATAATAGTTAGCATTTAAATAGTTCTTTAAAGTTTGCCTACTACATTACATATCAAATTCTATCCCAGGCACTTATTAGTTACATGACCCTGGGCAAGTTACTTCATATTTTCTAGCCTCAGTTTCCTCATCTATAAAATGGGAGTACCAATAGTACTAATAGTAATCACAGGCTTGTTGTGAGAAACAAATGAATATATATATATATATATATACATATATATATATACACATACACACACATACACACATATATGTGTATATACATATACACATTTGTATATATGCAAATGTATATTTATACATACATACATGCACACGCTATATAAAGGCTAGCTTTTATCTCTAATTTTCATGGTAACTATATAAGGTAGGTATGGTTATTTTCCTCATTTTACAGATGAATAAACTGAGGGTCTTGGGAAGGTTTTGAAGATCACCTGACGGGATAAGGTACCAGACATTGAGGTCCTTTCTCTAGCTGGACTGCTGAGCATTCAAATTCTACTGTGGAGAACCCAGCACCAATGGGCTGGCCGTCTAGCCTGAAAGCCAAACGTGTGTTTGATGGCCTACCATGGCCTTTCCACTTCAAAGAAGGTGCTGTGCTCTATGAGCAAAGCAGAATCGTGGGAACACAAAGGAAATATGAGATGTGCAAATCTAGAGACATCTCCATCCCAAATGGTCATGTGGTAGAGCCTTCTGATCAGCCACAGTCAGACACACCTGGGCCCAACATTGTGACGTCGTTGGTCCTCTTTGGGGAAAGGATGAACAACAGTAACAGGTCCTCCTCACCCCCATCTCCTTCCCTCCACTTTCCCCCTTCTGCGCCCTTGGGAACCTTCATCTTAATCTCTCTTTAGCTCCTGGAGCTCAGCGAAACAAACCAGACTTTCTCTGGAAGAAACTTCTTTCCCCCTCCCCAGTGCTGAATGTTTCTTCTGTCGTGTCCTCACACATGTGGTCAGGATTAGGAATAGGACTATTGCCTTGTCCTCACTGCTACTCTGAGATCCTGGGAAAGTAAGCTACTTAACCTATTTGCCTCAGCTTTATTAGCTGTAAAATGGGGATAATAATAGCAATTTCCTTCAAGGTTATTGTGAGGATCAAATGAGTTATTACTTGAAAAGTGCTTAGAGCCGTGCCTGACATGCAGTAGGTGCCTAATAAATGCTCTTTTCCTCCATCCCTCCTTCCTTTTCCTTCCTTCCTTCCTTCCTTCCTTCCTTCCTTCCTTCCTTCCTTCCTTCCTTCCTTCCTTCCTTCCTTCCTTCCTTCCTTCCTTCCTTCCTTCCTTCCTTCCTTCCTTCCTTCTGTAGTAGGAAGGCCGAATTTATAATCTCAAATATAATCATGTATATGTTTGAATGGTTCAAAATCGCAAGGTATGAGAGGTTCTCTAAGGAGAAAACAACAAGAAATTTATTTAGGCCCCACCGCAGCAGAACCGTGAACCAGCCTCCCCATTCTGACATCTTGACAAAAAGACTCCAGGCCCAGAAAGCCCACCTCACAAGAGT
>JAQQSZ010005907.1:0-13748 GCA_028646595.1 Phalanger gymnotis | reverse complement strand
CACAGGGTGAGTTGAAGATGAAGGGATGATATCTAAAAGAAATAAAATCAAATTAAGGGATGAGAGAGGAATATATTGAGAGAGAGATAGGGAGAGATAGAATGGGGTAAATTATCTCGCATAAAAAGCGGAAGGAAAAAGCAGTTCTGTAGGAAGAGAAGAGAAGGCAGGTGAGGGGGAATGAGTGAATCTTGCTCTCATCAGATTTGACTTAAGAAGGGAATACCATACATACTCAATTGGGTATCTTAGTCCACAGGAAAGAAGGAGGAAGATAAAAAAGGGGGGATGATAGAAGGGAGGGCAGATGCGGGTGGAGGTAATCAAAAACAAACACTTTCGAAAAGGGACAGGGTCAAGGGAGAAAACTGGGTAAAGGGGGATAGGTTAAAAGGAGCAAAATATAGTTAGTCTTTCACAACGTGAGTATTGTGGAAGGGTTATACGTAATGTTACGCATGTGGCCTATGTTGAATTGCTTGACTTCTTAGGGAAGGTGAGTGGGAAGGGAAGAGGGGAGAGAATTTGGAACTCAAAGTTTTAAAAACAGATGTTCAAAAACAAAAAAAAAAAGTTTTTGCATGCAACTAGAAAATAAGATATACAGGCAATGGGGCATAGAAATTTATCTTGCCGTACAAGAAAGGAAGGGGAAAGGGGATGGGAGAGGAGTGGGGTGACAGAAGGGAGGGCTGAGTGGGGAACAGGGCAACCAGAACATATGTCATCTTGGAGTGGGGGGAAGGGTAGAAATGGGGAGAAAATTTGTAATTCAAACTCTTCTGAAAATCAATGCTGAAAACTAAATATATTAAATAAAAAACACTAAAAAAATATAAATATATTTTGTTTTTATATCACTTTCATTACTCAATATATCCTTTCACCTTCCCCAGGCAAAAAAAACCAAACAAACTATCTCTTGTATACAACATGTTTCAGAGAAATACCATTATATCAGGATGGGCCATACTGGGATCAATAGGATAATTATCTTCCTTGTCTGCTTATTTATTTGGTGAAAAGGGTTCTTTGGAGGCTCAGGGTTGACACAATCATCCACCTCTTAGAGCCCCTCAAGGTAAATAAGTTCCTAAACCTTCCCAGCAAGCCTACATCTTCACAAGCCCCAAGTCCACCTGGCCCAAATAGACATTACTTCTCATAAAGAAGGCCTTGACTCAAAGCCTCCCATAGTTCTAAGAAGTCTTACTTTCGGTTTATGATACAATTCATTTCAGAAGTGTCCTATAAAATTATGCTCTTTGGGGGAGAGGGGGGAAGGCACATATGTGAGGGAGACTTCACAGAAGGAAACAAAAGTTTCTTGGCCTGAAAGAACTCTGAATGTTTGTGTGGGCTAGGTCACATACATCACTCATGCCTACTTTTTGTATACCCTCCCCAGGCAGCCAGTATTAACATTCATTAACTTTCTCTGCTTTGCTCTCCATCATATGAAATTGCCAGGTAATAATAGCCCTCCTAGATAAAGCATTCCATCACAGTCTGTATGGGAGGCAGATTAACTATAGAGGAAATGGCAGTGGGGAAAACACATGCAACTAGGAAGACACAACTATGAAAAGGTATACTTTATGAGAGATCGTAGGAATATAGTATCATACACCTTAAAGGCCATGCTCAAGGCCCTCATTTTAAAAATGAGGAAACTGAGGCCCAAAGAAGCTAGTCACATTGGTAATAAGTGACAGAGGAGAGTGATGTATCCAAGTGATATATCCAAGGCAGGAATGGGGTGTGAATCTGGGTCTTCTGACTCCAACCCCATGGCCTTTTCCACTGCCTTATTGATAGGCTTGGCCTTACAATTGAAATCAATTGCATTTCATTTTTAATTTGACAAATATTTATCAAGAACATAATAGATCCAATGTGTTGTGCTATGCATAGCAATGACTAATTCCCTTTCTTCAAGGAATTAGTCTGATAGGGAAGATCCAATATATACACAAACAGCTACAATGCAAATAAGATTTAGATCTGGAAGGGACCTTTGAAGCCATCGAGTCAAACCACTTCATTTTGTAGATGAGGAAACTGAGACAGAGGGAGTTCAAACGACTTGTCTGACCAAGCTTATAGGGTTTTAAGTGTTTCAGGAGGGATTTAAATCCAAGTTTTCCTGACCCTAAGTCTAGCACAGTATGAGAAGAGAGAGAGAAAGTTCTGGCTAGATGGCTCAAGAAAAACTTCATGTGGAAGGGGGCATTGGAACTAGTAAGCACTAAACGTTGTTGTTGTTTTTGTTAATATTATTAACCAGAGTAGCAGAGCTGGACAGAAAGCCAGTTCCTCAGCTTTTACATGTCATTTTATACTATGCTTTCCCTTCATTTCCTGATCTTGACTCAATTGAACTAAGGGAAGAAAGGGTTTAGTGATCTCTTGTCCAGAGAGTAAAAGGGACTGGGTCCCTATTCTCCCAGGATTCAGGACTACGCTTGGGATATTGAGAGAGTAAGTGAAGAAAGAAAATCTTGTGTGACAGCAGCCAGTGAGCAAAGCAATTTCTGGCTTCTCAGGGAGATAATCCAATTTTTTTTAAATTCTGAACTTTGACACTCCCCAAAAAAGACATTACCATAGGCATAGCAAAACACAAAAGGAATTCTCTACAAAGCTGTGAATTTCCATTTCATACCACTTGGAGACTGGTTATTTTTCTGAGTATATAATAAATTCTACATGTTTCTTTTAAAATCATCCTGCTTGCTTATGTCCCCGTCTGGAATGTTTTTTTTAATGTTTCAATGGCCCTCTTTTTTGGGGGGCCATCACTATTGCTAACCCTACCCCTCTTCTCCCTCTAACCTCTCCCAGTTAAAAACCAAGAAACCAATTCACACAAACATCAAGACATCACCCTCATGATGTCGTTGATCCTCTGCAAGAACAAAGGACAAACAACAAGAGTCCAAAAAAACCCTCTTGTAACAAATAAACATAGGCAAAATGAATCCATACACTGCCATGTGCACAAAGGCACATCTCTCTCTACACCTCAAGACTACCACCTCTCCATCAAGAGGTGGGTAACATGTTTTATTCTTGGTCTTCTGTAGACAGGGTTAGTTGTTGCTTGGATGAGAGTTCTTATAAATCCTTCAAAGGATTTTCTTTACAATGTTGTAGCCTTTGCATAAATTGTTCTCCTAGAACAAGGATGGGGAACCTGTGGCCTTAAATCTATATGTGGCCCTCTAGGTCCTCAAGCACAGCCTTTTAACTGAATTTAAGTTTTACAAAACAAATCCTTTTGTTAAGGAGACTTGTTCTGTGAAGATTGGATTCTGTCAAAGGGCTGCACTTGAGGACCTAGAAGGCCGAATGCGGCCTTGAGACCACAGATTCCCCACCCCTGTCCTAGAACATTGTACGTAGTAACAGCAACATTGTGCAATGACCACCTTTGATAGACTTAGCTCTTCTCGGCAACTCAATTATCTAACACACTTGCTATCCACATCCAGAGAAAGAACTACGGAGTCTGAATATAGATTGAAGCATACTATTTTCTCTCTCTCTTTTTTGTTGTTGTTATTTCTTTCTCATGGTTTTTCCCTTTTGTTCTGATTCTCCCTTCACAGCATGACTAATGAGGAAATATGTTTAATATGATTATACGTATATAACATATCAGATTGCATGACATTTTGCTGGAAGGGGGTTAGGAGGAAGGAAGAAAAAAATTGGAATTCAAAATCTTGTAAAAGTAATTGGTGAAAACTATCTTTTCATGTAATTGGAAAAAATAAAATACTATTAAGTGGAAAAAATAAATTGTTTTCCTAGTTCTGCTCACTTCACTGTGTTAGCTCATACTACCTAGTATTCTCTGAAATCATCTCTTTTTTCATTTCTTGTGGTACCATAATACTAATAATATTTTTGCTGTCAGGAATACACAAGAAAGGTAAGAATGTAGAAAAAGAAAGTAGGGAGTCAACAGATCTATCGACTCCACCTGACCCTTTCAGTTTTGCCCCAAGTCAATTTATTAGTTGGTTAGTTAGCAATTAAGACGATTTTGAGGTAGAAGGGAAGAGGATCAGCTCAACCGGCTCCATCCAGGACCTTTGTGATTTTGCTACTTGGAAATCCTAAGATGACTGAAAGAGGAATCTGATATAATGATATGTTAGAAGTTAAAAGAAATTTTAAACCATAATGCAAATAATAATAATAGCTAACATTTAGATAGCAACTACTATGTTCTAAGCACTGTGATAAGTGCTTTACAAATATTATCTCATTTGATTGTCACAATGAGGTAGGTGCTGCTATTATCCTCATTTACAGTCGAGGAAACTAAGACTGAGGTTAAGTGACTTGCTCAGCGTCACATAGCTAGTCAGTACCTGAGGTCACATTCGAACTGGAGTCTTCTTGACTCACGGCCCAACACTATCCACTGTACCACCCAGCTATTTACACCTAGAGTTTGACTTAAAGGCCTTCAAGAAGCAGGATGATAAAAGTCCAAAACACAGATTTTAAAACACCCAAGGGTTATCCAACCATGACATTCTAGGAAAAGTTTAACCTATGAGCTTACCAGTTAAGATGGTAATGTGAAGGGTCAGAAAGGAGGAGCTCAACTCTCTCATATATCCTCAAGCCAAGATCTAAAACGGGTATCGAATAATGATCGAGAAATCCAGAGAGAAGCAATAGTAATCCCCTTCAACTAGCCCAGGACTACACAGATATACATGATGTAATACAAATGCAAAAAATAAAGGACCTTTTAAGAAAATATTCAAACTTAGAGGCTAAATAATTGAATCCTAAGGAAGTGATGAGTCAAAGATAAAACATAAAAACAGTAAATAATTTTGCTAAAGAAGATGAGAGCAATTCAGCCAAACCAGTCCTTGGGGGATAAATGTATATCTCCAAAGACTTTGATAAATAAAAGAAAGACCTAGTTAATCAATTGGGTGTTGAACTTAAAAAAAATAAAAAGCAGAAAAGCAACAAATCAAAAATACCAAGCAAGTGAAAGAAGAGAGAAAAACAAAGGCAAAAACAAAAATCCCTCATTGAGTTGGTAAATAAAACTATAAAGCCAGTTTCATAAAACCAGTAATAAAATGTATAAACCATTAACTAATCTGAATTTGTTTAAAGAGGAAAACCAAATTGTTAATATAAAAAATGAACAAGGAAAATTCACAACAAAGGAAATAAAGATCATCAAAAATTATTTTGCCCAATTATATACCAATAAAACTGATAAATTTAAATGAAATGGATGAGTATTTTCAAAAAAAATACTAAGCCCAGATTCATAGAACAAGAGAAAAAATTTAAATAAACCAAATTCATAAGCTTGTGGTGCAGTAGATAGAGCACTGGGCCCAGAGTCAGGAAGACCTGAGTTCAACTACAACCTCAGACACTTATTAGCTGTGTGCCTCTGGGTAAGTCACTTAACCTCTGTCTGCCTCAGTTTCATCAACAGTAAAAGTGGAGATAAAAAAAAGCACCTACCTTCTCAAGTTGTTGTGGGAATCAAATGAGAGAGATAATATTTGTTTAAAAAAAAACACACAGTGCACAGAGCACTTAGCACAATGCCTGACACATGGCAAGTACTAAATAGATGCTCGTTCCTTTCATATTCCATCTCATAAAAAGAAATTAAACAAGCAGCAATGGAACTTGCAAAGCCAAAAGTACCTTGACACTAGATGGATTTACAAATAAATTCTGTCAAACACATTCAAATAACAATTAATACCAAAATTGCATAAAATGTTTACCAAAATAAGGAAAGAAGGAATCCAACCAAATTCCTTCTATAAGACAATTATCTTCATGATACCTAAACCACTAATAGAGATAAAGCAGAAAAAGAAAACTATAGACCAATAACCCTAATGAATATTGAAACAAAAATATTGAATAAAACATAAACAAATAGTCAGTAAACATTTATTAAGTGCATACTAAGTACTATGTACTAAGGCATTGTGCTAAGTGCACAATGGAGATGCCAAAGGAAGCAAAAGACAATCCCTGCCTTCCAATGGCTTATAATCTAATGATAGGGACAATATATTAAAAAATTTACATATATAAGCATATATATGTATATATATGAAGCAAGCTATGAACATAGTAGATGGGAAATAATTAATAGAGGGAAAGCACTAGAATTAAGAGAGGTTGGAAAAGGCATCAGCAAAAGATGGAATTTTATTTGGAACTTAAAGGAAGCCAGGGAAGTCAGTTGACGAAGCTAAGGAGGGAAAGCATTCCAGGCATTGGGGACAGCCAGAGAAAATGCAACAACATACTAAATGATTACACACTATGGACAGGTTGAATTTATATGAATGATATAGTTTTAATTCAATATTAAGAAATCTATAAGCATAGCAGATTATAAAAATAATAAAAATAATAAAAAACACAGGATTTTATGAATAGGTAAAGAAAAAGGCTTTTGAGAAAATGCAACACTGCTTTGTTAAAACCATTTAAAACCATAGGAATAAATGAGCTGTTCCTTAATATGGTAAGTAGTATTTACCAAAGCCAATAGCTAGAATTATTTTCGATGAACAAATGCTCAAATGCTTTCCAATAAGATCAGGGTAAAATGAGCATGTCTTTTGTCACCACCATTATTTTGCTATAGTTCTGGAAATATAATCTATAGCAATAAGACAAGAAAAAGGAATCAAGGGAATAAACGTAAGCAAAGAGGATACAAAATCAGGATTTTTTTTGCAAATGACATGGTTTATTAGAGAGTCAACTAAACGAATCAAAGCAATTTATAACTTCAACAGTGTGACATGATATAAAATAAATGCACAATATCTGCCTTTCTGTGTATTGCCAACAAGACCCAACAGGGAAAAGAAGAAAAAAAATTATTTTAAAATAACTACACAATCTATAAAATAGCTGGTAGTTTAATTATCAAGATAAGTATAGAAATTATATGACTATATCTACAAAACATTCATTACAGAAATAAAGATAAATAAAAATAACTGGAGAGACATTAACTGCTTGTGGTTGAGCCATGCCAACGTAGTAAAAATGATTCCATGCAAATCAATATATCAACAAATTACCTTATAAAACTTGAAAGAAACAATAACAAAGGATTCATTTAGAGGAATAAAAGATCAAGGATCTCAAGAGAAATCACAAGGCAAAAGTAGGAATGAACAGGATAGAGCAATACTAGATCTCAAAATACACTATACAGAAGTGATCTTCAAAACAATTTGTTACTGGTTAAAAAAAAATAGAAAAGTTGATCAGTTGAAAAGATTAGGTTTATTAGACCCATAATCTATTAAACGTGATAATATTTGATAAACCAACACCTCCAAATATTGGTTTAAGGACAAAACAAAAATTTCCAGAAAGATGGAAGACTATGTGGCAGAAATTGGGTTTAGACCAATATCTCACACTGTATGCCATAATAAATCTTAAATGGACAGAACAAATTAGAGGAACAGGAAAGGAGCAGCTAGGTAGCACAGTGGCTAAGGCACTGGACCTGGGGTATGGAAGACCTGAGTTCAAAGTCAGCATCAGACACTTACTAGCTCTATGACCCTGGGGGAGTCAATTAACCTCTGCCTCGATATCCTCAAATGAGGATAATAATAGCATCTACCTCCCAGGGTTGTTGTAAGGAGCAAACAAGATAACAATTGCAAAGTGCTTAGCACAGTCCTTGGCACATAGTAAGTGCAATAAATGTTAGTTATTAATATTAATAGCTATGGATTGGGGAAGACTTCTTGATCAAAAAAGATACAAAGAAGATTATAGGAGACAAAATAGATGATTTCAATTATATAAAATTAAAACATTTTTACATTCATAAAATAGAAGGGAAATTTTCCCCAGATAACTAGGGGAAATCTTTACAGCAAATTTTTCTGATACAGGTCTGACAGTAATAGGAATTGGACTTAGAATTTTATTGTAAAGGGATTCCACCAGAATAGGAATCACCAGGTGAGGAAATTCCTTCTAAGAAGGCAGGTCAGTGCTTTCTCTGCAACTTCTAGTCTTAGAGAGCATGAAGAACTAAAAAGCTAAATGACTTGTCCAGGGTCATGTAGCCAGTATCAGTCAGCAGCAGGACTTAAACGCAGGTCTTCCTGGCTCTGAGGCTAGCTCTACATCCACTATATAATTCTGCATTTTTCTGACAGTCCATATAAATAGGGAATTGATACAAATATATACAGCAAGAGAAATTCCCCAATAGATAAATGATAAGTGAATGTGAACAGGCAATTTTCACAGGAACAAATCTAACCTTTCAATAGCAACATAAAAAAAATACTGAAAATCACTTGTAATAAGATAAATGAAAATTAAAGTAACTGAAAAATATTTATTGCAGTACTCTTTGTTGTAGCAAAGAACTAAAAAGTAAGAGGGTACCCACCAACAGGGGAATGTGTAAACACATTATGGTACATAAATGTAACTGAACACTATTATGCCACTAAAAATGATGAAAAGGTCTGATTTGGAGAAATTTGGGAAAATATACGAATTGGGAGAAAAAGCAGGGAGAGCTAAGGCCGTTTGGGCTAGTGTTGCTACAAGTCTGATCCTTATCTTGTATTTATAAGACTATTTGTGTTAAAAGAACAAGAGAGCCAGCTGAGATCTCATTGTAAAAAAAAAGAAGTATGATGATCTCAGTGACTTTCTGTGTGCCTATTTTTGTGCTCTCCTGAGTTATGTGTCTCTGAGGAAGTAGTGTGTGTTATAAGCTGTCAGAAGCATTAGGCACAAAATGTACCTAACAGCTACCGGGGTGGGTAACCTGCGGCCTTGAGGCTACCTGTGGCCCTCTAGGTCCTCAAGTGCAACCCTTTAAATCCAAACTTCATAGAACGAATGCTCTTAATAAAGGATTTGTTCTGTAAAACTTGGATTCAGTCAAAAGGCTGTACCCAAGGACCTATAAAGCCCCATGTGGCCTCAAAGTCACAGGCTCGCCACAGGCAATGATGATTCTGTCATGCGATCAGTGATGGTTGTGCCCTTGACATACCTTCTGAGCCCTTCCCTATTTTCTCCAGCATGCCTGTGTCAGAGGTCCCTGTAGTCCCTGAGGTTCCTATGTAGAGGATGCTAGCAGAGGATCCTGATGTTTGCTAGCTAGACCCACCAGTCACTAAAAAGACTGGGGCAAAGGATAGGGAAATTAGGCAAGAATCTCATGGCTAAACACTGGGACAGGGCAGGAACTTAATCACAGAGGACTGGAAAAGAAATTGGCAAATTGAGATATATAGAAGTAACTCAGTCATAGGAGAACAAGATAAACATTCTTATTATTCATCTATTCAACACTCCTGCTTCTATAAGATCTAGCCAATCTTTAAAAACTTTTTAGGGTTTCATTTTGAAGCACAGGACCATTGGGGATGGAAGGGAATCCAGCCCTTAAATGGATGGAAAAGCTTCTTTGGTAACTAGCTAGTTAATTAAGTAAAAAAAAAATTAAAAACACAATTGTTTGTTTTTTGTTTTTCAGGAGGACCAATGGCAGCAAAATGGGTATCCGACTACATGAATGACATAGCTTCACTCTTGCAAAAGGAAGATCTCCCTCCACATATTAAAATCATGCTACTACAGAGCATTTCCAGTTGGTGCTACTTAAACACTAGGGCCCAAAAGAGAGCTAGATTCATAAACATAGTTGGCATTCTTGTGTCTTTTCTGGAAGACGAGACTACCAATCCCGAGTTAAGGGACTCCGTGATGCTTGTCAAATTCTGGTCTTGCTATCTTCTTGCTATCATTATTTGTAACAACATGCCAGCTGTCCAGGAACTTAGGCATCATGATTCTTTGAAGATCTCACTACAAATTCTGGCAAGTGAGAATTGGTTGGGATGGCCCGAGAATTTTGCTGAAGTCTTGTTCTTCCTGCTGGGGTACCACAGGACTTAATTAGACAGGCTATTTAAAGGAAACAGGAGTTAGAAAAATAGTTTCCCCACTTAGACATTTGTGCTCTTATATTTGCCTTGTATTGTCTTAATAGCAGAGAGCTGTAATAAATATGGATATAATGTTATTCTTCAAAGTTTCTTTACTGGCGCAATTGCCTAGAATTGTAAAAGGTTTTGCAGTTGCTACAATGGTCAAACAACTGGAAAATACTGTTGCTAAAAATGTCAGATTATACAACTGCTTTCCCCCCATTTTTAAAAAATATACTGTATTCAATTTAACAAATACTTTCAGTATTTACTATACTTAAGGCACAAAGAGATAACACATATTCAATTACTAACATACACGTCCCTCTATATTCTTAGGGAATTCAGTTGGTGGACTATTGATATGTGTGTGTATATACACATATATGTATATATATGTACATATATGTGTATATACACACACAATATACATATGTATGTAGATGGTGTACACATGTAGCCCCTAGGTGGCATTGCTACTAATCTGATTCTATTCACCAAAAGGATAAGGCTCTGCAGAGTCCCAAATTCACCCTATTTGTCATATGTTCTACCTCGATCCAGAGGGAGCTCAGGGGAGATAAGATCTCAGAAAGAAAGAAGGGGAGGGGGAGCATTTATTAATCACCTACTGTTTGCCAGCCACTGTGCTAAGCAGTTTACAAGTATTTTCTCATTTGTTCCGCACAACAACTTTGCAAGGTATTTTACACCTCCATTTTACAGATGGGAAAACTGAGGCAGAAGTTAAGTGACTTGCTTAGGATCACATAGCTAGTAAATGTCTGAGGCTGGATTTAGACTCAGGTCTTCCTAACTCCAGGTCCAGTGCTCTAACCATGGCATCACCAGCTGTCTCAGCGGGCAACATTCTATCTCACAGATAGCTGTATTTGTCTACTGATTGTGTTAAGTTTGTATTCACATAATGAAATAGCTATAAGCCCCAACCTACCAGAAAATTGTGACTTCTCCCTGAATCTTCTACGTATCTCTGAGGCCAGGCATATGACTTTCTTAAATTTGTACAAGTACAAATTGTCATCCTCAACTGTATACATGGTTATTAACCATTTACAACAAAAAAAGGAATAAAATAGAAGATCTTCCATATGCCCATACAACTCAATCTTCTCCTAGGCTTAGACAACCTAACTGATAAACAAGCATTTATCAGGTGTTTACTCTGTGCCAGTCACTGTGGTAAATGCAAAAGAGAAAGAAAAAGCAAGAATGGTTCCTGCTTTGAAGAAGCTTATATTCTACAGGGAGAGATGATATATACTTAATGGAAGGCAGAAGGTATAAAACATACACAGAGTAGAGGAAAGATTTCTAGGCATGCTCTGAACTCAAGAGTTTTAGACCACAGGTCCTGGTGTCTGGACTCAACCTCAGCTCTGACACCAACAGCAGGTGTATTTGATGCAAAAATCAACAAAATCTTCCCAATGCAGGAACTGGCAGACCTTCTTAGTGCTGGAGTTAACGAACTTTCCTAATGCTGGCACCAGTACTCTAAGCTCCACAGCTCCAATCTGGGCTATCTAGGACCTAACTGGGTCTTGCTAGCACCTGAGGCTGATGTGCTTCTATTTAGAGTCCAGTCATTGGCAGAAACAGGGACAGCTTCTTACTATGGTTGACTCTTAGTTCAAGGAATAGGGAATTAGACTCAAAGGCAGGTCTTGGACAAGGAAAGTCTGCCACCATTCTGCCCACCCATCTGCCTAGTTTTTGATGCATGAATCCTCCCCAGCATTTCTGTCATTCTACTCTGTCATTTTATGCTCATAACAACAATAACATAGGTGCTATTACAATTTTATAGATGTAGAAACCAAGGGAGACTTAAAGGACTTGCCCCAGCGTCCCTACAGCTAGTAAGTGTTAGAAAGCTACATTTGAACTCAAGGCTTCCTGACTCTATCCATGTATCACCTAGCTGTATCACAATAAATGAATGAGGATGGGGGGAGCATTTATTAGTACCTATAACAGTAACCAAGTGTACTGTGCACAGTACTAAAGATCTTGACTTTATGGATGGAATCATTGCACATAAGGTAGGACATAACTTTGTTGGGTATGTATATGCACCTATATGTGTACATAAAATTCTAATATTAAACTTTGAAAACCCAGCATTCTAGACCTCCACTAAAATGTTAGTATTTGAGAAAGAACCTGGATTTGAAAGGAGGAAAGCTATGTGTGGAAAACAAGGGGAATACTAGCTACCCAGGATTTAAGAGGGTAATGAAGTATCTTCTTGACAATGTAACCATTGTCTTATATGGTAGTAGGAAATCTGGTCCCTAGCACATACTGGGCACTTAATCAATGCTTATTGAATTGAATTGATTTGGATATAGAACATGGAGTGTGTGCGTGTGCGTGTGCGTGCATGCATGCTTGTATGAGTGATTTCATTTTAAGGCCGCCTTTCAACTAATCTTAGGAGGGGAAATAAGTATTGATAAATTTTTTATATCATTTAATTTTTTTAAAAAATCTCCTCCACCCCTACCCAGTAAGCCATCTTTAATACCAAATGTTTTTAAAAGAAAAAGTGGGTTACCATAACTAACAAACATATCAACTGAGTCCGTTAGTGTATGCAATATTCCACACCAATAGTCCCCTACTTCTGCAAAGAAGGGAAAGAATTCATTTTCTCAACACTTCTCTAGAGTCAAACTTCTTGGTCATTATAATCAAACAACAGTCAGTTTCTCAATCAATTTTATCGATGGAAAAGTAATCATATTTACCCCCAGCTTCTCTGCCCTGTGTGACCATAGATCAGATTCTGCTTATTAAAATATCTTTAGGAAAAAGTGTGATTTGGGGGGCAGGGGCCAAGTTGGCGGCCGGAAAGCAGGGACTTGCTTAAGCTCTCCCCCAAATCACTCCAAACACCTGTAAAAAATGGCTCTGGACAAATTCTAGAGCTGCAGAACCCACAAAATATCAGAGGAAAGGAGGTCTCCAGCCCTGGAGAGCCTGGATGGTTACTGGGAAGGGTCTATCGCACGGTGCTGGGAGCAGAGCGCAGCCCAGCCAGGGCCACACTAGGACCAACCAGACCGGGAGTGGGGTGGAGCAGGTCTGAGGGCCATGAATCATTGAGCTATGGCAGTTACCAGACTTCTCAACCCACAAAGCCAAAGACCATGAAGCAGGTTAGTGGGAAAACTACAAGATTGGAGTGAGAGTGGTCTGGCCAGAGCCCTGGGGGCGGCAGAGGTGGCATGGCGGTGGTGGTGACAGTAGCAAGAAGCTCCTGGGGCTGCTTCCAGAGATCCAGTGTCAGCTGCTTCCTGAGTCCCTGGCTCACATTGTGGGAGGAATCAAGGGCAGATCACAGAGAGAGGGCAAGGAGCACTTTGCTGGCACAGAGGCAGGTTCTCTTGCTTTGCCCTGCTTGGATCTGGATCATGGTCCTGGTTAGCAATTCTTGGGGGAGGAGGAGAGCTTCTGTGGCAGAGCTGGCAGTGACAGTGGAGTAGAAGTAGCTCTGAAAACAGCAGTGTAGCCCCTAAAGCTTGGGACAAAGTACTCTCTACTCCATAAGCAGTCATACCCTGACAAAAAGCTCAAGGGTCAAGTAGTTGGCTGGAAACATGAAAAGGCAGCAAAAAAGGACTCAGACTCAGACTATAGGACCTTTTTTTGGTGACAAAGAAGATGAAAACATACAGCCAGAAGAAGTTGACAAAGTCAAGCAGC
>JAQQSZ010005906.1:0-13748 GCA_028646595.1 Phalanger gymnotis | reverse complement strand
GGGTTTAAAAAGAGATAATTGAGATATAAAAGAAATGGACTTTCAGATGAAAAATAGATATTCCTCAGGTCTGAGGCCTGAATAGCTCAGGTGCACATGAAAAAAACTAGCAGGATAATTTATTTGCTCCCAGAGCACAAACTAGATTCCCATTTTTCTCCTTTGCTTCTCATCTGAATAAGCTCTGAAAAGGAATATGAGAGTGAGAACTGACTCAGTAGAAACTGGCCCTGGGGCAAGGTGGAATGAGTTGCTGAAAGATGGGGCTTTTGAGCCATTGAATATTGTTTTTCAGGAGAAGTAAGACCCTTTTCCCATCTCCTGCTTGGAGGAGGCAAGCGACCTCAGAGCTGTGGCTCTGGAGGACTTAAAAGGAAAAGATTTCTGCAATCCTAAGAACACTGGTAGGGTAGCTGAAGATAGAGCATTACCACAAGGCCAAGCCAGTGGTTGAATGTAGAAAAGAGGACAGCTGTTCACTGAAGAGTGAGCATTGGGTTTCCAGTCAATCAAGCCATCCCGCAGAGAAGCTACACCCTGAGAAGAGCCCAGCAGCCAAGCACCTGTTCAGCCTAGTCTGGCAATAGCAACTAGCAGTGGAGTAGCTGCTTGGCACTGTCTGATGATCACTGCCCAGTAAAAGATTGGATTGATGGGACCAGTCCTGCATCAGCTGAACCCAGTGAGGAGTTGGTGCAGCTGTTGAGTAACGTTTTTGACTCAGTGCAGCAGTGAATTGGTCTATCCAACCAAGACAATGTGACCTACAATGACCAAGCCTAGCTGAACAGTGTAGTGATGCATCCATTACCAAGCTATGCCCCACAGTGAATTTCATGAGGATCCTCCAGAAAAAGAAAGGATATTGGGGTCTAACAGCTCTGAATTTGTTCCCAGCATGTGTGCCTCCTTAGTAATGCACTTTTAATTCATGCCTTATCTTTTCTCTAATGACTATCTATAGGAAAGTGTGCTCCAGATTTTGGGTGAAATATTTTGTAACTATTTTTTCTATGTCCTTGCTTTCACAACTGAGTTTGACAACTGACTGTCAGTGGGGAACATACTAGTGAGGGCTTGTGAGTTTGTGTTTGGAGAATAACCATTCACAGTATTACCCCTAGCATTCTGAAAATAGTAGCACCCACTCTTCTTGAAACTCTACTTACCAGTGTAAATGGAGTGAGTAAGATGGTGGAGGAAGGAGCAGTATTACAAGGCCACAGAAGGGGAGGTTCCTCTAATAAGAATCTGTCCTTCTAAAGAAGTACAGTGGTTCAATGAGAAGATCACTGTCTTTGGAGTTAGAGGATCTGGATTAAAATCCAGCCTCTAATGTTTACTGTACGATCCTAAGCAAATCACTTAACCTCCTTTAGCATCAGCTTCCTCATCTGTAAAATTAGAGCATTAACTAGATGGCTTCTGGTTTTTTCTTGATCTATAACTTTGATCCAGGCACCAGAAGACAGCTTCACCCTCTAAGGACCAATCAGAAGAGCTCACTGTGTCTTCCCAACAAAGTAAATGTCCCTCCACAAGAGGTCAAGTATTTGTGTCCAGTTCCACAAAAGTTCCTCTAGCCTAACAAAAATCCACAATCTCATCACACAGATCAGAGGACACACTAGATCCGTCAAGTTTCTCGTAATCGTCCTTACTATGGTAGTAAAACAGGGAAGCCTGGAAAAGATGTAGAGTGAACATGACACATTTCTTGCCCTTGTGGAACATAACAGTGACTCCAATATCTAATTATGTAAGGTGAGGACTTTATCCCCTTAAAAAGATCCCTATTTCCTGACTCAAAGGTGACTTTTAATCTATAACCTAGCTTTGGGGCATGGCAACTGTGTGTCAGCAATATCCTTGAACTTCAAAACGAACACGAAATCTGGGGAACAGGAAACCTCATGTAAATTTCAGCGCAAGATTTATCCAAATCCTTCTTAATAAAAAATAATCTATTGGCCAAGTAAGACTAATAAAGTGGAGACAATGGTTTCTTAGGCCCACGTGCCAAGGAAACATATCAAGGAACAAAAACACAATTTGAATGTTTACAGTGTCCCCTTCCCCCGCACATGAAACAAAAGTTAATCACAGCAAGAAGTTCACTATGCTGCCAGAGCTTGCTATGGAATCCAGATGGCCCCAATGCACATGGCCAACGGCTGCACGAGCCCCCTCCCTCTGCCTTCCATCTGAAGGGAGAGAATTCTGAGAAGCCAGGCTGGTAAGCTCAGAAGTGAAACCTTCTGCAGCCTGACTGGCACATTCTTAGGTTGGTATTTATTTTTTACCGTCTACTCTGACTAGGGTTTTGTGAAGTGTGAGGAGGCTGCCTCTTCAGGGCAGAAACCTCCTGCCAGGCAGTATTTGTCAAGAAGAGAGACTCAGCTTTAGAGGGAGGGCCTGTTTGTTATTTTTGCAAGTATACAATGTGCTTCTGAGATGACAGCTTAATCTCTTTCCCAACCCAGGCTCATTTCTGCCAAGTGTTTTTGATCGTTGTCTGTGGAGCTCAGTGACAACAACGTGAATAAAGACTTGGGGCTGGAAAGGGGCTTTGTACAAAATAAATAAATCCCTACTATAAAAATCTCATTGGAATTTCCTTCCAGAGAAGTCCTCTGTCATTAGATATTCTGGGGGTGCTGCCCTCTCTAAAAAGAATCTTAGTGTTAGGAGAAAATTCGGAGGCCTAAGCTCTTCCCCAATGCAGAAATCCCCTCAATCACATCTTCAACAGGTGGTCATCCAGTCTCTATCCCAGTGACAGGTAACTCATTGCCTCATGCAGCAGTCCTTTCTATCATCAGAAAGTTCTAGTTATTGAAAAAGTTCTTTCATATCTTGAGCTAAAATATCTCCTTTTAATGTCCATTGAAGTTTTATTCTCTGTAGATCCAGGGAATAAAATCTACTCCTTCTTCCACACTGTAGTTTTGATATTGAAAAACAGCAACCACAGAGAATTCGTGTGGTTCAGTGTAAAGACACGGGTTTTAATCTTGGCTCTGCTTCTTACTACTTACATTACTTTGGGTAACACAAGTTTCCTTGTATGTAAAGTGATAGACTTGGACTACATGACCTTTAAGAGTCCCTTCGGCTCTAGAGTGGTAATTCCATGACTCATGCCCTGCTTATCTTCTCTAGGCTAAACATCTCTGATCCTTTCATCCATTCTTCAAAGAATAGGGTTCTAGATCATATGGATTTCTTACTTTCTGAAGCACACAGAACGAGCCTATTCATCCCTTCTTTCACATTTCTGCTCTTCAGATATTTGGAGACAGTGGTCATGTCCTCCCTGAATCTTCTCTTCACCAGGGTAAACATCCCCAGTTCCTTCAACCAAACATTATGATTCAGCTTGCAGCCCCTTCACCATCTAGGTCACCACTTTATGGACATGCTCCAGTTAGTGAACGTTCTTTAAATGCAGGGCCCAGAAACGCTGCCAGTGTGGTTTGATCACTGTGGAATCTGGAACTACTCTATCCAAGGTGACTAGTGATCTCTTAACTGACAAATCCAATGATGTTTCCTCTGACCTCATTCTTCATCTTTCCAACATTTGATACTGGCATGATCATCATATCCACCTAGAAATGCCCCTAGTTTTTAAACACAGTCTTGGTTTCCCCTCCCCCACTTCTCTGGATACTCAGTCTCTCTTGCTGGATCAACACCCACGTCCCATGCCCCTGACTATGGATGTTACCCAAGTTCTGTCCTAGTCCCCTTTCTTTCTCTCATCGGTCTCCATAGATTTGTTGATCATCTCTTTGCAGAAGGAAGACAGCATGGTGTAGCAGGAGAAAGCTAGAGCTTTTTACAGGTTTAAAGTCAGCCTCTGACCATGAGCAGATTGCTTAACTACTTTGACCCTTAATTTCCTTATCTGTAAAATGGGGAGATTGGATTAGATGACCTCTAAGGTCCTTTCCAGCTCTATGATCCAATGACTGCCAGATCTATATATCCAGCTATAGATGACTGGGGGTAGACAATGGCCTGGCTCAAGGTCTAAAAATCGTCTATTTCATCTCATCACATGTTTTGAGAGAGTGAGAGTAGAAACATAAATACAACTAAGCACTCAGATGTTACTCTGTATTCCTTCTTCTTCCTTCCTTTCAGTATTTCCTGACATTCATAGATCCCTTGTGCCTCCAGGCTACTCCTAACCACCAAGACTTACCCTGAATGCCATCTGACTGTCTCCCTCTGTAATGTTCCACATGTTCACTTCCTCTTCTGCCATCAAATTTAACCCTGCTATGTCTCCCTCATCCTTAATGGTGGGAATTTCATGCAAACTAACCAAGGTGATATTTGAGAAACAATAAATATACTTGCCAATGTTCCAATCATGCCACTTAGATAGCTGCCTTCTTCTTTTACTTGAATTTTGGCACTTTAAATGAGTCAGCACCACGAAATTTAGAGCTAGAAGGAATCTTAGAGATAGATCATCTAATCTAATTACCTCATTGTACAGATGAAAAAATGAGTTACAGGAAGGTAAAGAATAAATGTCCCCAAGGTCATCTGGTTAGTAAAAAAGTTGGAATTTGAATTCAGGTTTTCTGATTCAAATTCTTTTTGCTGTACCCACTCCTTGGAAAGTCGTTCTTTAGCTCGCCAGCACACGGGCCTTCTGTCTCTAATAAATGTTTGGTCAGGAGGTGGTCCGTGGGGGGCAAGGTAGTTATTTAGAGAGGCAGAAGGAGAAGAAATTAAGGGAAGAAGTATTCAGCAGGGCTACTGGACCGGGCTGCTCTAGCCACAGCTGCTAGTCTTCCGAGAAGAATGGAATGGGCCATAGGCACAGTATACAAAGTTTTTGTGCGCAGAATGCTGCGGGGAGCCAGCTATATCCTGGTTAGTGTTTAGGCCTCTTAGACCTCTGCTAGGCAAGGTCATTTGAGGAGAGGTCTATGCAAGGCAAAAGCTATCTAAGGATAAGAACATGTGCCAGAGAATACCCACCTTCTGAGCTGCTACCCACATGGGAAAGAACAGAAGCGTTTCAATTTGGTTAGCCATTAGGGGACTAGCATCTCATTCCCAGGAACGAGGAGATAAAAAATATGTTAACCATTACTTCGTTGTACTTTTCTGAGAAGTCAGAATGACTCAGTAATTAACCTATATAAAATACTGTCAGTAACCCCATTAAAATCAATCTATAGCCAGACTATATGACTCGCCTAGCCCCATGTTTGTGTGTTTTTGTGTCAAATACTTCATCCTACGCTCGTGCTGCTGCTGGCAGCATGCTGCTGGAGGGCAGGTCTGAGTAAGGCACTTTGTCTGCTGGAACTCTGAGTACCTGTGGGAGAGCATTCAGGTCATTGTGTGTTTGCAGAAGGGGATTAGGGTGTAGGGGAGTAGAGGGAGTCATGCTAATTGGGAGATAATACAGACAGAGGTACACAGAAACTGGTCTGTGGTGCTGAACTTTTACATATTGCTAGTATCTACAAGGACTCTACTCTCCCAGTCAGAAAATGGGACAGAACAAAACCCTAAGTCTTACCTTGCACTTTCTACCTTTTCTCTTTACTCCATGGCCTTGACCTGGCTGGTTGGTAGTGTCTGCTTTTGGATGTAGTCCCCCTTCTACATCTTTCTATACTACCACTAGAACATACTTGGTATATGTATTCACCCCTACTACTTTCCATTAGCTCATCTAAAAACAGATGTGAATTTTCAGAGGGCTTTTATTAACAATTAAGGCAAAGATAACAGGAATCCAGACTTACAAAGAATTGTAGAATCTTTTGGTTATGAAGCCTAGAATCTTTCCTCCCTTTATCTTGACCTTAGAGGCCAACA
Source organism: Phalanger gymnotis (assembly GCA_028646595.1). NCBI lineage: Eukaryota > Metazoa > Chordata > Mammalia > Diprotodontia > Phalangeridae > Phalanger > Phalanger gymnotis. The sequence goes on along the minus strand of JAQQSZ010005906.1, from coordinate 7,895 downwards.
CAAAGAGTCCTAGATCCTCCTACTACATTAAGAACATCTGTTCCTCCTGCTAGGTTAATGCACCACTAGAGCACCCTCAGTGTACATATGTCCACCCACTGACTTAGTCACTGAATGATCGTACATTTTTCCCATGAAGCCTCCAGGCGCTATGAGCTCTTCCCACTAACCCCAGACTCAGAGCTGCTGGCAGTAATAAGGCAAACAGATTATCAAGATTATTTGAGTCTTCCACACTAACATGGTGCCACTTACTTCCTTAGGGTGCTTGATGTGCCACAGCATTTATCCTGGACACTAAGGAAAAGAAAAGGTGAATGATGCATACATTCCATATGTAATTTCTATTCATAGTAAGAAAAGGATCAATGCTTTTCAACATCAGTTTCTGTGGACTGGTATTCATGCATGATTCTGAAGTATCCTTAGCTCTGGGACTATTTGGAATATCCATTCAAAATATATGTACTGCCAGATCAGCTATATGCATTATTCATTCAACTGCATATATAAAAATGCTGAATATTACTCTTTATTCAACATACTAAGTACCTCCAGCACCAAGTTTAGTGTTACAGGAATATAGAGAGAGTTAAGATTTGGTCCCTGGGACAAAAGACCCTGGGAAGGGAAGTACCCTGTCCCTGCCCCAAGCAGGGAAGTCTTGAGAGGGAAAGATCACAGGAGGGCCTCATTTGGTGAAGAAGATGGTAGCGCTCTAATATGACTGAGGACACGGAAAACCCTTCTAGCACTCAGAGGCAGACATACTATGAGAGGTGAAAGCCTTTGGTACAAGTCCAGGAAATTGATATCAGGACCAAACAGGTCCTGATTCCTCAACCCAAGACCATGGGAAGGAACAGAGCCTGATCCTGGCATAAAATTCAAAATTAGGTACCGAAGTTGGAGATATGAGCAAGCAGAAGACACTGAACACTATAAGGAGATATTATGGATCAACATAAAATCCACAAGAAGAGTGTATAACATAACATGTATAAGTAGAGCCCTGGGATGAGGTGAAGGGTAGTTAAGAAGTAGGGGGAGGAATGACCAGTCACAAGGCCTACAAAAGTACCTGGAAGAAATATGGAAAGAGGTGTTTTTCCCATCTGCAAAGATTTTTATGAACTGACGCAGAGTGAAGAGAGCAGACCTAGAACAATTTGTATGAGACTTCACTATTGTAAAGAAGAACAATTTCAAAAGATTTAATAACTGATAAATAAAAGAACCACAACTCCAGGATACAGAGGAAGCTTTCCACCTGGTGATAGAGAGATGAACTAGAGGTATCGAATGAGATATATTTTCATGTACCAGCAACATGTAGATCTGTTTTGTATAATTATGTTAACTAGTTACAAGAGAGGTGTTTTTATTTTTGGGGAGGCAAAAAGAAAGGAAGAAAGAAGAAGAGAAAGGAAGGAAAGAAGACAGAGTAAATGAAGCTTTTTTTAAAAAAAATTACAGAAAAGAAGGCAGTGCAGAGAGAAACGCAAAAAAGTAAGATGGGTTTTGGAACCAATGTGCTGAAGTTAGTACATATTGGTTTTTTTTTTAACTCCAAAACAAACAAGCTGTTTGTAATGAGATTTGTGGTTTCACGCATAATACTTTTTTCTGTTCTTCTTTGTATATAGAAATGTGTGAGTTTGTTGGTATCTGTCAAGTTAAAAATAACAAAAAATATAGATTTTTTGAAACAATAGAAGAGCTGTTCCAGGGCAGCACAGGATTGAGGCAGAGTAGAAGGGAATGGATAAAAATATGAGGAAAAGCTGTAAAAGAAGCTTCAAGGCTAATTGTGAAGGTTCTTGAATAACAGCTTGAGGAAAATGGGCTTTATCACATGAGTAGTGAAGAGGCTGAAAGTTGTTTGTTTTGTTTTTAAATCACAGTGATCTGAAAATAGTATTTGAGAAAGACTAATGTGACAGTGAGTGGAACAAATTGAAGAGGAACAAGGAGGCCAGTTAAGGATACTGTTGAAGTAGTTTGGAGGTGAGGTGCCAAAGGCCTGAATTGGGGACTGGGGCGCAGAAAGGGAGGAAAAAGGGACAGATGAGAGCTATCTTAGAGACAAAATTGATAGGGCTTGGAGATAGTATTTGGATAGAGGGGATAAAGGAGATGAAGATGAAGTCAAAGATGACTTAAAGATTTTGAGCTCGTGTAACTAGAAAAATGGTGGTCTCATTAACAGAAATAGGAAAGCCAGAATTGGCAGGGAAAGTAATGAAGAGCTTGGAATGTGGATACTCAAGTAAGGATACTCAAGTAAGAGGTCTAACAAAGAGAACTCTCATCTCAGGGGTGGTAAGGCTAGGTCTACAGATATAGATGTGTAAGTAACTAGCAAAAAGATCATAGGAATGGTTGAGATCTTTAAAGGAATGTATAGAAATTTGAGAGAAGAAGTCCAAGGACTAAACTTTGGGAAAACGTACATATTTAAGAAGCAGGAGGAAGAAAAGAACCTAGTGAAAGTGTTAGAGGAGCGATTCTAGAATGATTATTGTGAAAATAACATTAAATTAGGATTATGGATTTAGAGCTAGAAGGGACCTTAGAGATTATCTAGTTCAACCCCCTCATTTTACAGTTGAGGAAACTGAGACCCAGAGGTATTAAGAGATATGGTCACATATGTATTCAAGGGAGCAGAATCAGGATTTGAATCCAGGTTCTCTGGCTTAAAATCCTGCATTCTTTCCACTGGACTCAGAAGATATTGAGTTCTAGTTCCAGGGTTGTTAATTTGCTCATCTATAAGATAAGGAAGTTGGACTAGGTCATCTCTAAGGTCTAGTCCGGCTATACAAAATTCTATAATTCATAAACCAGAAGGAAAACTAGGATAGCATGACATTACTGAAGCCAAAGGAAGGGAGTATTCTAGGAGGGGAAGGAGATCAACAGTGTCAAATGTTGCAGAGAAGTCAAGGAAAATGAGGTCTGAAAAATATCCATTAGATCTGGTGATTAGGAAATCAATGAAGATCTCATAAAACAGTTTAAGTAAAGTTGAACCTCAAGGCCATGGTACACATATCTTGCCCCCCCCCCATTTTAGTTTTAAAATGTTCGTGCTTTTTCTACTGTACCAAGCTGCATTCTTTTCTTCTTCTATCACAGTCCTCATTTCTAAATACTCTTTCCCCCCAATCATGGCCCCATTGAATCTTCTCTTGGAACAAAGGAAAAAAAGAGTTAAGTAAAATCATCCAGCACATTGACGGCATCTGATAGCATATGTAACATTTCACAACCATAGTTTCCCACCTCTCTAAATAAAGGAAGGAGGTACATTTTCTCATCTTTTCTCCAGGGCCAAGAGTGGTCATTATAATTACAAAGCATTAAGTTTTGTTTTAGTGAGGGTTTTTAAATTTACATTGTTACAGTCATTGTGTATGTTGTTTTCTAGTTCTATTTACTTCACTCTACATCAATTCATAATTTTTTTAAAAAAGAGAGACAAGTCTAATCCTTCTTCCATATGTCTGTCCTTTAAATGCTTAATTATGACTATCATGTGACCCTTAAGTAATCTCTTCCCCATTTCCTTCAACCTTATTTCATATGGTACATTCTCCACTTGTCTCATCATCCTGCTTACCTTCTTCTGTATGTATTGCACTGTGTCTAGATCTTTACTTAAAACAAATGCATATAGCCAGAACTGAACCCAATACTCCAAATTTGGCCTGAACAGGGCAGAGTAGAACAGAAGGATCATTTCCTTCATTCGGACATCACAGTTCTTTAATGGTACCCAGGAGAGCATTACCTTCCCTCTGACTTTTTAATGTCCTGTCACACTCTTGACTCACAATAAACCTAAATTAGTCCACTAAAACCCTCAGATCTTTTTCACTGAAACTGTTGTCTAACAATTCCTCCCCAATCCTGTACTTAAGAGGTGGATTTTTTTTTATTGAAAGCAAGCGTGGAACTTTACATACGTGTTCATTAAATTTCATCTTTCTTGATTTGGTCTTTCTGGCAAGGCAACTGGATCCAAACTCTGTCACCTAGTGTGCTCACTATGCCTCTGAAATTTGACCAAAATACAATCTGTGCCTTAATCCAGGCTACTGACAAAAAATGTTGCATGGCACAGGACCAAGCAGATTCCTAGGGTTCTCCACTAGGCACAAGTTGATGTTATTAATAATATCTCTTTGGGTCTAGGCATCCATCTAGGTGCAGATCCACCTAACTATATCACAGCTAGCCCTTCTTTCTCTCCATTTGTCCACAAAAACATCATGAGAGGGAGGCGGTGGCAGCTGCGGCAGCGGCTCTTCCCTGGCCGCGGGGGCGTCCTAGCGGCTGTCGCCGCTGCCCCCGCCGCAGCCCGCGCTGCTGGGACCCCAGTCACCGGCCTCGCCGTCCCTGGCCTTGGACCAGCTGCCTCACAACAACACGCTGGTGGCGCTGCCCATTGTGGCCATCGAGAACATCCTCAGCTTCATGTCCTACGACGAGATCAGCCAGCTCCGCTTGATGGACCTCCAGTCATTGTCAAGTCCTGTTGATTTTCTCTCTACATCTCTCAAGTCCTTCTCAACTGTATTCCCAGTGCCAATACCCCAGTACTGGCCCTCAATACCTAATACTTCAACCACAGATGAAGTAGAATCCAGTTCTACTATCCCCTCCAGTATATCCTGCTGAGAGAATAATTTTCCTTATGGACTTTTCTGAACACATCACTCTCCTTGGCTGAAAACAATCTGTTGGCTCCCTGCTACATACTAAATAAATTCCAAACCATTTAAATTGTCATTCAAAGCTTCCCACAATACTTTCTGAGCCTTATCTCATACAATTCCAAGTATGCCAAACTGGAGTACTCGCTGTTACACTACCCGTGCTATTATTTTGCCCAAAATCCTTTCCCCTTGCCTTTTTTATTTGAAATCAGAACCTTCCTTTAAGACTGAGCTCAAAAGCTACCTTCTGTCTTTCCACTTTCCCATCAGTAACAATTCTTCCTCCCTTTGAACCTCAAAAAGCACTTGATTGAACCTCTCTTTTGTTACTTGCGTGTATTTTTTTTGTAAGGGATGGAGGAACAAGTATTTTTTAAGCATCTTCTGTGTGCCAGCCACTGTGCTACGATGCGTAACTCCACTGTGCCAGGCACATGGTCTCACTTGAGATAATATTTGTATTACAGTTGCTTGTGAATCTTTACTACTCTATGAAGTCATAAATTCCACAAGACCGTTACTGCTTTATTTGATCTTTGTACCCTCCTTAGCTTAGCGTACTGTACATAGTAAGCACTGGATGACTTTTGTTGATGTTAAGCTGCACTGCATGTTGATTCATTAAGTGCATCTAGTCCTTGGAAATCTTGGCTACACAAACATTGTTTATTGTCGTATAGATATCCCTTGCTTTAAGCATACCTTTTTATATAGGAATCCAGATTTATTCAAAGTGTACCTCATAGCATTCTTTTAAATAGTATTTCTGTCCCCCCCCCCACCTTACCACTCTCAATGCATTTAATGTTATTTGTCTTACACACAGATTTTTTGGATGACATTATTGGTAGGACATGTACTTTGAATTGCTTTTCTAATAAAGGTAATAGATTTTGTTCTGCTCAAAAAAAAAGACATCATGAGAGATTTTGTCAATTGTCCCATTGAAATCTAAGCATCCACAGCTACCACATTGCCCTGAATGGTCTAATTATCCTATCAAGAAAAGAATATGAGGTTCCTCTGGTATGACCTGCTTTTCATGAAGCACTAGCTGAAGCACTTACCTTACAAGGTAGTTGTAAGGATCAAATGAAATCGTATTAACAAAGCATTTTGCAAACCTTACAGTGCTATTACATAAGCATTAAAGTCCTATTCCAATACTTCGTCATGGTATAGAAGTGATCATGGGCAACAACAACAACAACAACGATGATGATGATGATAATGATGATGATGATGATGATGATGATGATGATGATAATGATAGGAGGAGGATTGGGCAGCAGTGGATAGAGCCCTGCGCCTAGAATCAGGAAGACTCCTCTTCCTGACCTCCAATCTGGCCTCAGACACTTAATAGCTGTGTGACTCTGGGCAAGTCATTTAACTCTGTTTGCCTCAGTTTCCTCATCTGTAAAGTGAGCTAAAGAAGGAAATGACAAACCACTCCTGTATCTCTGCCAAGAAAACCCCAAAATGGGGTCATGAAATGTAGTACCCAACTGAAACAATTTAACAACCAGTAGTAGTAGTAGAGGAGTGGTTGTAGCAGCAGCAGCAGCAAGCATTTACATCACTATTAAGGTTTACAAAGTACTTTAACTTTGTTATCTCATTTGAGCTTTGCAACAACCCTATGAGGTAGGTGCTGCTTCTATCCCCATTTTATAGAGGAGACTGAGGCTGAGGAAGATTAAGTGACTCGCCCAGGATAACACAGCTAGTTGGTGAAGTATCTGAGGCCGGATTCAAACTCCCGTCTTCCTGGTTCCAAGACCAGTATTCTAGGTACTGTGCCGCTCAGTTGCCAAAAAGGATATGTCAGTGGCACATGAGGTCTGACGATTCCTGGATAAGCTGATGACAGGCCTGGGACACACTGAATTTGTTGCCTAAGGGTTGTCATGGATAGGTTCAAAGAGGATCTCCGGCAGGTCAGCCATAGGGCGATGAAAGATTTTTCAACCAGCAGCTGATAGAGACTACTAACTGGTGTGTCAGATTCACTGAAAGTTTTGAAGTCAAGGGATAGTAAGTTTACTGTTAAGACTTAAGATAAATTAGGATGTAGGGCTAAAAGTCATCCAATATAAACCCATTATTTTATAGATGAAGAAACCAAGGCCCAGGGAAGCTAAGCAATTGGTTATACTGATTAGTAAGTCTCAGCTGTAGAATATGAACCTAGTTTTGTCTCCTAAGATGCCTCTTGTCATTCAGTTAAGACACATGCTGTCTTTCACAGCTTTATGTAGTTCAGTCACAGGCCAAAAGAGGGCAAGCCAGGTGTTGCCTGATCAGGCTTGACTTAGATTAAATAGGGTATGCCCTGTGGCTTTGCTTGCCAAGTTCAGGATGGACAAAGTCTAGCTAGTAGGTGTTATGACTGAATAAGCAAAAGGGAGTTTGGCCAAGTGGACAGGTGTTGAGGTTGGAGGTTTAGAGTGGGGAATTGGGCAAGAACTTGGTCAGGTGAGTTGGAGGTTGGTGCTTAAAATTCAGAACCTGGGACAGGGCAAAGGTGACTCAGGTGGCTAAATTGGAACACCAGTTGGAATGAATCAGACCCCTTGCTGGCAAGCCAAATGGAGTGGAGGAAGTCACCATCAAGAACTCCAGCTGGGTAGAAATGGAACAGATTTGTTTTTGACAGGACTAGAGAAGCTAAAAGTATGGCAAGATGGTGGCTAGGAATCTCAATCATCATATTTTAGTATGTCCATGGAACACCAGCAGTGGAAGGGGCTTTAGAGAACATTTAAGTAGACCTTCCTTTCCTATTTTACATGAGGTAGAATCTAAGGCTAATAATAATTATGCTTTTGTAGCAGGAAGGCCGAATTTATGATCTCGAAAGGGATTATATATATATATATATATATATATATACATATATATACATATGAATGGTTCGAAATCGTTGGGTATATAGAATTCTCTAAACAGAAGGCATCAAAAAAATTTATTCAGGGCCCAGAGCAACAAATTAGCGAACCAACCTCCCCATTCCAGTATTGTGAACACAAGCCTCCAGGCCCAGTAGGCCCGCCTCACAAGAGCAGCCAGGAGGCCACAGAAAAATAAGATGGCATAAATCATATTCACTGGCCTCAAGTCCTCGCTCGAACTCCTGGGTCCACATAGGTTGGCTCTGCTTTGGCTTTT
>JAQQSZ010005905.1:0-13748 GCA_028646595.1 Phalanger gymnotis | reverse complement strand
CCTGGATCTGTTTTCCAGGTCAGTGGTTTTTCCAATGAGATATTTCACATTGTCTTCCATTTTTTCATTCGTTTATTTCTGTTTTATAATATCTTGATTTCTCATCAAGTCACTAGCTTCCACTTGCTCCAGTCTAATTTTTGAGGTAGTATTTTCTTCAGTGGTCTTTTGGACCTCCTTTTCCATTTGGCTAATTCTGCCTTTCAAGGCATTCTTCTCCTCATTGGCTTTTTGGAGCTCTTTTGCCTTTTGAGTTAGTCTATTTTTTAAGGTGTTATTTTCTTCAGCATATTTTTGGGTCTCCTTTAGCAAGTCATTGATGTGTTTTTCATGGTTTTCTCACATCACTCATTTCTTCAGAGCCATTTTTATAGGTGTTTGGAGGGACCTGGGGGAGAGCTTAAGCAAGTCCCTGCTTTCAGCCGCCATCCTGGCTCCATCCCTGTAGAGGTATTTATTAACGTTAGGAGCTATAAGTCTGAAAAAAGAGTTGATTGGTTATAACATTTGAAATGAAGTTCACGGCTTTAAAATAGAAATATTCTAAACAGCTTTTGGGGGAGGAGTAGAAGGCTTGAGGTTTGATATGTGAAAGATTATCTTGACTATAAGGGCTAGAGCTTTTAAAATTAGGTCTGGGAAGGACAATTTGAGTGATCTAGGTTTAGCTGGTTTTAGCTCCAGTCTGGAGAGTCAAAGGCATGAATTAACAGGCGATTCTGGAAAAAAAATCAGGAAGTTGGATTACATGATTTCTTAAGCTCCTTCCAACTCAAAGTCTTAAGGAGTCTGTGAGACCATGAATAGTAATAATAGGGTAAAAATTTACTTTTTAAACACATTACTGAATACTAAAACCAAAGAATGGCACCTGAAAGATGAAAACTTAGGATGAATTAACAGCAAATAATTCACACAGCAGGTAGTCAAATTATGGAACTCACTACTTGCCCCCTCTTGGATGGCACTAACTGAACAGATTCCAAAAGGGTTTTAGTTAAGCTCCTGAATAACAGACCTGTAATGAGTTACTAAGGGAAATTAGCATTATTTAGAAGGACAATCTGATAGGAAGAAGACCCATCAAGAATACACTACTAGGCTAGGTGCATCTTAGGTCTTGTTTATCAACCAAAAATTCTTAACCAATAGTATTTGTTGAAAGGGTAGTATGGTGTAGTGCATCAAAAGCCTGCTTTGGAGTCAGTTAATCCTGGGTTCAAGTCCTACTTCAAGCACTGGGTGGCCCTAGCCAAGTCACTTAACTTCACAATGCTCCAGGCATCTCTGAAGACTAAATTGCTGAGAAGATGCAGATATGCATTGGTTAAAGGAGATTCCTTCTTACTGAGTATTTACTCTATACTAATCACTTTACTATGTGTTGAACGGGTTTTAGAGAAAGCATAAGGTAGTCTGGGCTAAAGGAGCTAACAATTTAGTTGAAGATATAAAAAGCATACATGAAACAATTAGTGAGAAATACTTGGATCTGTATATAGGATGTCAGATTGAAGCAAATGTAGAGACTGTGTCTTTCGATCTGTTTTTATAGGTGAGGAAAGCCTGGAAAAAGTTAATTGTTTTCCTAATGTCACCACTCGTGAAAGAAGCAGACCTGGAACTGAGGTCTGACTCTCTTGTCCAGTGTTTCTTCAAAAGGAATACATCTGTGAGCTCTGAAAGGGTACAGGGAAAAGACAAAGCCATGACACAATGGTCTGTATGCCATTGCTATTCAGTCATGGACTATCCTGTCTGTGGGATTTTCTTGGCACAGACACTGGAGTATCTTGTTAAGACAGGCAGAGGTTAAGTGACTTGCCCAGGGTCACACACAGCTAGTAAATATCTTAGGTTGCATTTGAACTTGGGTCTTCCTGACTCCAGGCCCAGCACTCTATGTACTGTGCCATCTAGCTGCCTCAGTGTATGCCATTACTACTAGCTAAACTGCAAGCACTGTCCAATGTCCTTGAGGCTGTAATTCTTGAATTTCTACGTGGCAACACCCGTTTTTTCAAAGTGTATACAAATATGAGTCAAGTCTACCTTCAGAAAGCAGGCCGAAAATTCATCAAGGCCAAAGGACATATATTAAAGACTAAGCTTGAGAGCTGTGACTGCTTTTTTGTTTCTTTGTAACCTCAGCACTTAGCATAGTACTCGGCACATGCTAGGCACTTAATAAAGGCTTATTGAGAAAATTACTTGTTCTTTTTCTTTTAATTTATTCTTAGTTTTCAATGTTCCTTTCCACAAGATTTTGAATTCCAGATTTTCTCTCCATCTCTCCCCTCACCCCCACCCCCAGATAGCATGCATTGTGATTACCCCTCCCCCTAGTCTACTCTCCCTTCTATCACCCCACTCCCCTCCCCCTTGTTCCCTTCCCCCTTACTTTCTTGCAGGGCAAGATAGATTTCTATACCTCACTGCCTGTGTATCTTATTGTCCAGTTGCAAGTAAAAACAATTTTTAACATTTGTTTTTAAAACTTTCAGTTCCAAGTTCTCTCCCTTCTTCCCTCCCCACCTATCCTTATTGAGAAAGTAAGCAATTCCATATAGCTTATACATGTATAGTTAGGCAAAACACTTCAATAACAGTAATGTTGTGAAAGACTAACTATATTTCCCTCCATCCTATCCCGTCCCCCATTTATTCTATTCTCTCCTTTGACCCTGTCCCTTTTCAAAAGTGTTTGCTTCTGACTGAACCCCTCCCCCAATGTGCCCTCCCTTCTATCATCATCCCATTCCCCCCTATTTTCCTGTAGGGTGAGATGCCAAATTGAATGTTTATGTTATTCCCTCCTTAAGCCAAATCCAATGAGAGTAAGGTTGACTCATTTCCTCTCACCTCCTGCCTCTTCCCCTCCATCGTAAAAGCTTTTTCTTGCCTCTTTTATGTAAGATAACTTACCCCAGTCTATCTCTCCCTTCCCTCAATATGTTCTCTCACCTCTTAATTTTATTTTTCAGATATTATCCCTTCATATTCTACTCACCCTGTGCCCTTTGTCTCTCTGTTTCTGTCTGTCTCTACATATGTATGTATGTATGTATGTATGTATGCATGTATGTATGTATATTCCCTCCAACTACCCTAATACTGAGAAACATCTCATGAGTTACAAATAATATCTTTTCATGTAGGAATGCAAACAGTTCAACTTTAGTGAGTCCCTTATGATTTCTCTTTCCTGATTACCTTTTCATTCTTCTCTTGATTCTTGTATTTGAAAGTCAGATTTTCTATTCAGCTCTGGTCTTTTCATCAAGAAAGTCTTTTATTTCATCCAATGTCCATTTTCCCCCTAAAATTCAGTTTTGCTGGGTAGGTGATTCTTGGTTTCAATCCTAGCTCCTTTGACCTCTGGAATATCATATTCCAAGCCCTCTGATGCTTCAATATAGAAGCTGCTAGATCTTGTGTTATCCTGATTGTGTTTCCACAATACTCAAATTGTTTCTTTCTGGCCACTTGCAATATTGAGAAAATTACTTTTTAAAAATTCTATTTAAGCGATGCTTTCTAGCATTAAAGGTGGAACCAAATAAGTAGAAAACATAGCCATACAGGGCCACTACCATTTGGACACAAGATGTATTTCTTTTTCTATGTCCTCTGATATGATGTTGCAACAATCTGGTTAGCAACTAGCTCACAGAATGCTCCAAGCCCACGTTCTTTTCATCTGCTTTACTAAGGAAAGCAACGTTAAGGGGTTAACAATATCAATTTAATCCAGCATACAAATATCATTCACTTAGTTCAGAGGAAAAAGCCAGCACCCTGAACTTCAGAGCAAACACAAACAAATTACAAGCATACATTTATAAACAGACCTAATACAATTCATAGTTACCAACATCTGAGTTCAGCCAGGAGCTCGATAACAGCTGGCCCAGAGTCACACGTCACTACTGCTGCAGGTCAGAGCTCTGAAAAAGAGAAAGCCAACCTCTGGTTTTATATCTTTTTTAGGGTCAAGGGTGAGTCACACATATGACTCACCCATATCACCTAAAATTGTCACCAAAATGTGACTTAACATGGTCTAGATGCCTCTGATGTCACAAACATGTCACTCAAACCCATGTAAACTAGGCTTTCCCTTGAGTCAAGGAGGTCATCAAGGACTCCTAATTTCATCAAGGAAATAAAGGCCAAACTCTTCAAGGGCACTTGGTTGAATTAAGTGCTAAGAGCCCATTTTGATTGCCAATACATATGATTATTCCATCCAACAATGTAGATCATGACCTATCTGTGCTCATCATCTCTTTTATCTATGCCCCTTTATCTGAGAGTTCACTCAATGTGCTTGAGGTTTTTCCCTAGAATCTGGTATTACATGGATAGCAATAGTGCACATAGACTATCCAACAATAATTCCTCTTTTTAAGCATGCCTGGTATTCCTTTTCTTTTTTGGTCAGGGCAATTGGGGTTAAGTGACTGGCCCAAGGTCACACAGCTAGTACATGTGTCAAGTGTCTGAGGCCGAATTTGAACTCCGGTCTTCCTGACTCCAGGGCTGGTACTCTACTCACTGTGCCAGCTAGTTGCCCCTTGCATTCCTTTTCTAGTCATATATTTCTAGAATGACAACCCTTACTCAACTTCTCTTGAGCAACTCTTCATGGGTAAAGTGTTATAGGTTACTCATACATAGAACCACCTCTCTACTGATTTTGGGGTGGCCCTAAACTTTAATTCTTTGGAAACTTATTCCATGAATTGCAGCCATGAAGCACCATTGGAAGAATTACATACAAAAAACTGGGCCTCTGTTTCAGGGAAAAGGTTGAGCTGATTTAAAAGTACAGTAGAGGGCAAGATCCCAAAGGCAATCTAACCCTGTTTCAGTTTAATTCTTGTTCCATTAACGACTATTCAAGAGATACAAATTGAAGGAATGACTGTATCATAGTCTGAACAATAAGGATTCATCCCTGTGATTGTTTTTGTCCTATACGGATACTGAGGCCTGAACTCTCTTGATTGATGATGAATCATCTCTTTTATTAGCAGGGTTCTGTTCCAGGTCTTGACAATTAGTATGATGGCATGTGCAAGCAGGAGCCTCTGGAGAACTTCATTAGGGAAGCTTTTTTTCTGTTTGTAGTCTTTTCATTTTCATCCTAGAATGCCCTTGGGATGACTGCTTAGTTAAATATCTTGTCATATGTTCTTTAAACTAGTTGTTGGAAGGAACTCCAGAATTGATTAGCAGAAATACACACAAGGGAGATATGTACTAGAGCCAAGACAATTTAAGGGCCATTGAGATAGTGATTCTCCAGGTATTTTGAAGAGGAAATGATACCAAAGGCTTGCAAAAAAAAATTTGCATGTATCTTTTAAAAATCTAAGTTGGTGGATGAGTTCCCCTTGTATCTACTTTGGTTTCCTTGGGAAATTACCCTTTTTCTTTCCCATTGGAATTGCTTCCTTTTGTGTTGTCAAAAATTTCATTCTTGAGAGTTTCCCATTCCTCCTTGACTAATGTCCCCTGCAGAAATTTAGCCCAGAATCCTATCTATCCTTTCTCCTGAACTATTTGAATCTGGTGTGCATGACAAACCATGTCCAACTTTTTCTGTCCTCTGTAACAGACTAGGAAGGAGTGATTCCTTCTGTAGGAACCCCAGGGTTCTCATTTTTACTCTTGCGGCCGGTTCCTTCTCATTAGTGAGAATCAGATTCATTAAAAAAAATTTTGTTTGTTGATTTCCTCATCTTTTGAAGGATGAAATTAGCATGGATGGAAAAAAGACATTGGCTATTCTTTTGGAAGAGAGAGCCTCCCATCACTACTTCATCTTGTCTGTGTGACAGGTTTATGACATTTCCCGAACTTCTTATCTGTTTCCTCTTTTTGTTTAGGTGTTCTGTAATATATTCCAGTAGCAAAAATGCTTCTTTTTTCATGTTTCTACTCTGGGTTCTTGGATTTCTTTACTCAGTTATACCTTCTCAATTCACAATGCTACCCACCACCACCTTTTATCTCTCCTGTGGCTTTAGAATAAAGTGTAATGATTGAGGGCCATCTTCCAGTCATGAGTTTCATTCCACCAAGACTGTGATACCTGAGGTCAAATTGGCCTCCTAGCATTAGGAACTTCTATTTCTTCTTATCTATTGCCTGATTTTTCTTTTTTTGGAGGGGGAAGGGGGCACCTTTTGTATAGGCAGTTGAGGTCATGGTTTTTACTACTGGCTTCTTTCTTGGATTTTGTTTCCTGCAGACTTTTTTGTATCTCAAATACTATTATTCTTTCTTCATTGTAGCTACTTTCTATGGTATCTAGTTTGGGAACTATACACAGGCAATTTTCTTTCTCCCTTATCTTTATTATTTTGAAACCCTTTTGAGTAGATTCACAAGACAACAAAATTTTTAATAGTATTTGTTAAAGTACACTCCATTCTTGGCCAGTTTGTCATCCTGTATTTTAAGCTGTGGTCAAAAAGTTCTCTAACATCACCTTCTTATCCAGACAGTCACTTCCCAAATCAAATTTTCTCTTCTATATCCCTACCTTTAGAGTAGCAGAGAGGAAAACAGAACTTGTACCCTTACAGATTTCAGTTTTTTGCACAAAATTACATAATCTTTGGCAAGACTTCCTAGCTTCTTTCCTGTAATAGTATTTTTGCCTATGTGCAGCATCAGAAGTGGTTAATAGTCATTGAAATCTTCTGACAAGTCTTGGGAGATTCTCTGTTATATCTTGGATATATGCCCTGAGAAGAAAGCAGACCTCCCTCTCCTTGTTCAGTAGCTTACCACTATTCTTCCACTTACCCTTGATGAATGATCTCTCACCTGAAAGCTTTTGTGGTTCTGCTATATCATTTATTCAACTACATTTATTTACTTAACTTTGATATTTCCGCTCCCCCATTAAATGTTGTTTTTAACATTTAAAAAAAAATTTTGAGTTCCAAATTCTATCCCTTCCTCCCCTTCCCAAGACAGTAAGCAGTCTGATGTTATGTATGTGCAATCATGTAAAACATTTCCATATTAATCATTTTGTACAAGAAGTCTTGAAAGAAAGTGAAAAAATAGCATGCTTCAGTCTATATTTAGATAGTATCAGTTTTTTTCTCTCTAGGTAGATAGCATGCTTCATCATGAGTCCTTTGGGATTGTCTTACTTAACCATGTTTATTAATTGCCTTCTACATGATAGGCACTGTGTTAAGACGCTAGGAATACAAAGAGAAGAAAAGGAAACGGGCCTTATCTTCAAAGAGCTTATAGGAAAGTGGAGAAAAATGACATGTACCCAGAAATTAAGAACAAAATGTGTACAAAATAATTTCTAGTGGAGTATTAATAACTGAGAGATCAGGAAGAGTCATCTGGGTAACTTTCAAAAGGAGTTTATTCTAGGAGGGAGAGATGAGGAGAGAGTACATCTGTCATAGGGGACAGCTTGTGCAAAGGCTTGAATGGGGGAGATGGAATGTCAGGGACAGAAAACAAATAGATCAGTTTGGCCAGAAGAGAGTATAGAAGGGGAAATAATGTGAAATCAGTATGCAAACATAAATTGAAGTGAGATTGTAAAGTGTTTGAAACGCCAGACAGGAGTTTGTATTTCATATATACTGGAGCTCTTGAGCAGGGGAGTGATATAATCAGATCTGTGCTTTACGAATATTAATTTGGCAGTTGTGTGTAGAAAGAGTTGAAGACTAGACTCAAGGAGATCAATGAGCAACCTACTGCAATAATCCCAGTAACAGATGATAAGAGCCCAAACTGGGGTGGTGGCTGTGTGAATGGAAAGATACACAGGAGATATAATGTGGAGGTAGAATTAATAAGACTTGACAACTGCCTGGATACGGGAAAGTGAAGATTTGAGAAATGATTCCTAAAAGTTTCATTCCTGGTGGTGCTTTGTACAGAAATAGGGAAAACAGGAAAGAGAGCACAAGCAAGGTTTTCTATTCAGTGCATCTAGCTCCTTTTTAAGGATGAGCCCCAAATTTGTTTTTTACTTCCAGGTTTCAGTTGCCCTTTTTCTTGCTTTCCTCCTCTGCATAGCATCTTAATGCACTACAGACATTTTTCAAGTTTCAAGTTTCTTCTCCACTACTTCAGATACTTTTTTTTCCACTGAAGTTCCACTTTGTGGTCTGTTGTTCAGTCATTTTCAGTCAGTCCAACTCTTCATATTTCTACATCAAAATTTTGGTTTGTATGTTGAGTACAGGTATCTTTTGTGTATTTCAGATAAAAGCGAAGTTCACCTAATGCCTACTCCCTCCCCTTCTACTTCCATGTTTCTATAACTTTTCTTCTCATGCACTCTAATTATGAGAAACAGCAAGTTCTACTCACTTCTATTTAGAGACTAGTGGATTCCTTCTTTTATGCTCTTTTCTAATCTCTCTTCAAACCCTAAGAACAGGATCTACTCCGATTACCTTTTTTTCACAAATCCTTCAATACCCTTTAAAAACATTAAGGTTCTCATGTTCCTGTCTCACTTATTAGAATATTAACACATCACCATACAGCTCCTTCTAATTGCTCAAATAAAGTTACCTTTCTTAGTTTCTCTAGACTCTTGTTTGTATTCCAAAGTTCCTCCAGAGCTCTGGTCTTTTCATTAGGAATACTTGAAAATCCTCTATTAAAGGTCCTTTTCCTCCCTGTAGAATTATACTCAGATTTGCAGGGCAAATGTTCTTAAGTCTATCTTTTGCCTTTTGGAATATTGTATTCCAAGATCTCTCATTTAGAAGTTTCCAGGTCTTTTGTGATCTTTACTGTGGTTCTTTGGAACTCAAACTTCTGAATGCTTGCAGTATTTTTCCTTTGGTAAGGTAGTGTTGGATTTTGCCTATGACCTTCCTGGGAATTTTCCTTTTTGGGGTTCCTTTCAGGAGCTGATTGATGGATTGCTTCTATCTTTACCCTCTAGTTCTAATAAATTTGGGCAGTTTTCACTAGACTTCTTGAAAAACAGAGTTCAGGTTTTTTTTTTTTATCATGGTTTTTAGGGAATCTGATGAAATTCTCTCTCCTTGACTTTTTTCCCAGATCAATTGTTCTTGATAACAAATAGCTTACATTTTCTTCTAATTTTCTCAATCTTTGGATTTTGTTCTATTTTT
This sequence comes from Phalanger gymnotis, assembly GCA_028646595.1. Taxonomy (NCBI): domain Eukaryota; kingdom Metazoa; phylum Chordata; class Mammalia; order Diprotodontia; family Phalangeridae; genus Phalanger; species Phalanger gymnotis. The sequence goes on along the minus strand of JAQQSZ010005905.1, from coordinate 4,599 downwards.
TCTTGCTGTCTTATGGGACTGTTCATTTTTGTTTGGTTTGTTCTAGTTTTGCAGAAGTACAATTCTTGAGTAAGGATTACCACTTTTCTACATTCTTCCAATTTTTTCCTCCAGTTTTTATTTTTATTTTTTTTTATTATTTTCTTCATTTCTTCCAGGCATTTGTTCTTTTTTTTTTTAAGTCTCTGCTTGCAGTTGTAAGAAGGTAGTCACTCATTTGAAAGTATCTCTAGATTTATAATAATTGTCATATATTTAGCAAATGCAGATATACAAAAAGTAGGCGAAACAATTTAGCTTTATTTGCATAATTTCAAATTGCTTTCCAAAATGGTCATACTGATTCACAGCTCCAGTAACAACATCCTAGTCTTCATTGTTGCATACTATTCCTCCTTCAACCCCTCCAACATTGACTTCTTTTCTTTTGTCATATTTGCTCATTTTCAGAGTATGAGGTAAAATATCATGGTTGTTCTGATTTGTATTTCTCTTACTATCAGTGATTTGGGGCATTCCTTTGTATGGTTATTAATAGTTTGCAATTTTTCTTTTGAATACATTTCATATTTTTGAGCACTTATCTGTTTGGAAATTAATATACACTAGGTGATTGACTGACTGATTTATACCTCAGTACATAAGCACCAATTTAAGACTTTCGCAACCTTTTATTACCTCTTAACAACTTGTTCAAACCACATTCAATTTCCTTTTTCTTATTTCAAGAACAGTCAGAATTAGGTTAACCTCTTCTTTGTTTCACAGCTAGTTTTACTTACCAATTAATTTTACTTACCTTTTTTTTTTACTTTCCCAACTACCTTTTCCTCCATGTTGAACAAGTTTAATTTGAAGTGCTGATCCAGGTAGAAATATCTATCAGGCAGTTGGTGATTTAGAAATTTGCAGGTGAGGAGAAAGATTAGGGTTGGATATATAAATTTATTATTATTATTATCACCAATAATTATTGTTGTTATAATTGCTAATGATAACAATAGCTAGCCTTCATATAGCACTTTTAAGTTCACAAAGTGCTTTATAGGTTACCTCTTTTGATCCCCAAAACAACCCTGCAAGTTAGGTGCTACTATTATCTCCATTTTACAGAAGAGTAAACTGAGGCTTAAAGAGGTTAAGTGACTTGCCCAATGTCACACAGTTAGCGTCTGAGGCTGCATTTGAACTCAGGTCTTTCTTTTCTCTCCCCACTTAATAGTATTCTATTTTTCTCCAATTACATGTAAAGATAGTTTTCAATATTCACTTTTATAAGATTTTGAGTTCCAAATTTTCTTTCTTCTCTCCCTTCCCTCCCCCCTCTCCAAGACAGCAAGCAATCTGATATGGGCTATAGTCATACAATCATATTAAACATATTTCCATGTTGTTGTGAAAGAAGAATCAGAATAAAAGGGAAAAACCAGAAGAATGAAAAATAGCAACAGCAACAAAAGGAAACTAGTATATTTCAGTCCACATTCAGACTCCATAGTTCTTTCTCTGGATGTGGATAGTATTTTCCATCATGAGTTTTTTGGAATTGTCTTAGATCAATGCATCGTTGGTGGAGTTGTGAATTGACCCGATCGTTCTGGAGAGCAATTTGGAACTATGCCCAAATGGCTACCAGACTGTGCACACCCTTTGAACCAGCACTACTAGGTCTATATCTCGAAGAGATCATTAAAAAGGGAAAAGGACCCATATGTACAGAAAACATTTATAGCAGTTCTTTTTGTGGTGATAAAGAATCGGAAATTGAAGGGATGCCCATCAATTGGGAAATGGCTGAACAAGTTGGGGTATACATATGAATGTTACCGAAGACTATTGTTCCATAAGAAATGGTGAACAGGAGATTTAAGAAAAACCTGGAAAGACTTGCATGAACTGATAAGTGAAGTGAGCAGAATCAGGAGAACATTGTATACAGTAAAAGCAACATTGTTCAATGACCAACTTTGTTAGACTTAGCTCTTCTCAGCAATACAATGATCTAAGACAGTTCCAAAAGATTCATGTGGAAAATGCTATCCACATCTATAGAAAGAATAATGGAGTCTGGATGTAGATCAAAGCATACTATTTTCTTTTTTTGTTTTTTCTTTCTCATGGTTTTTCCCTTTTGTTCTGATTCTTCTTTTACAGTATGACTAATGTGGAAATAAGTTTAATATGATGGTACACGTATATCCTATGTCAGATTCCATGCCATCTTGGGGAAGGGGAAGGGGAAAGGCAGGGAGAGATAAGATTTAGAACTTAAAATCCTGTAAAAGAGAATGTTGAAAACTAAAAATAAATTAATTAAAAAAAGAAATTGTCTTAGATCGTTGTATTGCTGAGAAGAGCTAGGTCATAGTTGATACAATGTTGCTGTTACTGTATACAATGTTCTACTGGTTCTTCTCACTTCACTCAACATCAGTTCATTCTAGTTTTTACAGATTTTTATGAAAGCGTCCTGCTCATCATTTCTTAAAGCACAATAATATTCCATTAAATTCATATATCACAACTTGTTTAACCATTCCCCAATTGATGGGCATCCCCTCAAATTCCAATTCCTTGCCACCACAAAAAGAACTGCTATCAATATTTTTGTATATATGGGTCTTTTCCCATTTTTAATGGTGGATTTGGGATACAGACCTAGTAGTGGTATTTCTGGATCAAAGGATATGCATAGTTTTATAGCCTTTTGAGCATATGAACTCATGTCTTTCTTAGGTTTTTGGTTTGGTTTTTTTTTTTGAGTGTGGAAGGCAGGGCAGTTGGGGTTAAGTGACTTGACCAAGGTCACACAGCTAGTACATCTGTCAAGTGTCTGAGGCCGGATTTGAACTCAGGTCCTCCTGACTCTAGGGCCAGTGCTCTACTCACTGCACCACTTAGCTGCCCCTTTTTTTAAGTTGTTTTTTTTTTCTCTCTCATGTCTTTCTTGATTCCAAGTCTAACACTGTGCACTATACCCACCTTGCTGTCTTAAAAGTGATCTGCATAGACATAATAAGTGAACCCAAGAAAGTTAATGAGAACACCAAAGGAGAAAGCATAAAAAGTGATGAGGGCCTCTCATGGGAAATGAATAATGAGCTAGCAGAGCAGATCAGATAGACAGGAGAAGAATGAAGAGAGCACAGCATCATAAAAACCAAGGAATGAGAGAGTATCTGTAAAGGCACTCAGTAAGTGAAAAGATCCCCACCCCTCATTTGAATAGGCCAACAAAGGGAGGTCTGATTAGATCTTTGCTCCCAAGTAGGCCCCAAACCCCTACTTACTAGGTACTAAGCCAACGTGGGTGTGAAGCCTTCAGGGCCCTAAGGGAAAATTGCTAAGACCAGAGCGGGTGGTATTTGCCTAAGTTCTGGTCAATCAGATGACCTTCTAGTCAATTGGATGATGGCTAAGGACTGTATAAAAAGAGAGAACAGAGCTTGGAGAAGCAGAGTGGCAGAGGCAGGAGAAGGAGAAGCAGAAGCAGTGGAAGCAAAACCAGCAGAAGCAGGAGCAGAAGAAGCTGGAGGACAATGTCTTGACTTGTTTGTGAATTGGATTTAAGTGAGGCAGAGTTGAACAAAGTCATCAGCCTCTCTCTTCCAAAAGTCAAGATGAACTGGTGATCACGGCCCAGGATGCAGTGGATGATCTTGGCATCTTCTATGTCTCACCAAGCTCTAAGCATTCCGCAGAGCCTGCTTCAGCCACCTTCATGGCCATTGGAACAAACTGTTTTCATCCACCCATTTTGTTGGGGGTTCACATTCTTGGCGTAGACATGGTCCTAACTCACCAATGGGTTTGAAGCTTGTTGGTTACCCTCAACCTGGTTTAGCACATCTGCTAAGACAGTTTTACCAAGGTGTGGCTGCTAAGCATGCTATAGCTTCATTGGAGCCACAAGTGAGAGTTGGGTGAAGGTGGACACCAAAGGTGGATAAGGAGCCCTGAAAAGGGTTTGGCAAGCCCTCACATGAGGTGCTAGTCCTACGTTAACACCCCACATGCCCCAAAACTTAATATATACTAATAACCAAGGTATATAAAATAAAGTTTCATTGTGTCATAGACAAATCTCTTTTTTCTGTTCTTTGTATATGGAAATGTTCATATTTATTGATGTTTATTAAAATCATCATAATTTTTTTTTGCATGACATACTTTTAACTTTATGTTTCATATCAATTTTTATTTAATATATTTAGTTTTCAGCATTGATTTTCATAAGAGTTTGAATTACAAATTTTCTCCCCATTTCTACCCTCCCCCCACTCCAAGATGGCGTATATTCTGGTTGCCCTGTTCCCCAGTTAGCCCTCCCTTCTGTCACTCCACTCCCCTCCCATCCCCTTTTCCCTTCCTTTCTTGTAGGGCAAGATAAATTTCTACACCCCATTGCCTGTGTATCTTATTTCCTAGTTGCATGCAAAAACATCTGTTTTTAAGACTTTGAGTTCCAAACTCTCTCCCCTCTTCCCTTCCCACCCACCCTCCCTGAGAAGGCAAATAATTCAGCATAGGCCACATGCATATCATTATGTATAACCCTTCTACAATACTTATGTTGTGAAAGACTAACTATATTTTGCT
>JAQQSZ010005904.1:0-13749 GCA_028646595.1 Phalanger gymnotis | reverse complement strand
GCAATACCTAATAATTATTAAATTGGCTAAAGGACAAAAAAAGAAAATGACAAATATTGGAGGGGATATGAGAAATTGAGACATTAATATACTGTTGGTGCAGTTGTGAACTGATTCAAACTCTCCATACAGCAATTTGGAACTATGCCCAAAGGTCTATAAAACTGTGCATACCCTTTGACCTGGTGATACCACTAGTAGGTCTATATCCCAAAAGAGATAAAAAACAAAAAGTAAAAGAGCCTATATGTATAAAAATATCTATAGCAACTCTTTTCTAATAGCAAATAATTAGAAATTGAAGGGATGTCCCTCAACTGGGAAATGACTGAACAAATTATGGTATGTGATTGTGATGTAATACTATTGTGCTATAAGAAATGAGAAGGATGATCTCAGAAAAACCTGCATGAACTGATACAAAGTGAAATGTACTGTATGCAAAGTAATAGTAATATTCTAAAATGATCAGCTGTGAATGACTTAGCTATTCTCAGCAATTCAATGATCCAAGTCAGCTCTGAAAGACTTATGAGGAAGAAATGACGGTATCTTAATACAAATTGAAGCATACCTTTGTTTTTTTACTTTATGTTTCTTGAGGCTTTTTTTTTGGTGTATGTTTTCTTTTACAACATGACTATTATGGAAATATTTTGTATGATTACACATGTATATACTGTGTTAAATTATTTGCCTCCTCAATGAGGAGGTGGGGGGTGGGGAGGTAGGAAGGGAGAGAATTTGGAATTCAACAACAAATATTACAAATTATTTTCACGTGTAATTGGGGGGAAATAGAATACTATTTTTTTTTTAAAGAGAGAGACACAAAGACATTACTTACATGAAGAAAGCTTTCTGGAAACTATAAATAATACAGTCGTGTCCTTTCTATTTTGTGGTGCCTAACCTGTATCTCTGTAAACATTCCAGATTGACAAAAAGTCAGTTATTCTGAAAATGTAGTTCCATCTCCTGGCCTCTTACCGGACCTTCTCTCTCATTAAATATTTTCTATAAAATACTGTAGTTTGAATTTTGAGTGACCTAAATAAAATCAGTGCGACACCCAAGGACCTAGAAGGCCACATGTTCCCCACCCCTGGCCTATAGTCACCTCCACACCATGAGGATCAAAGCAAAGCTTTGTTAAGTAAAGGACTACAAATATTAATGAAAATTACTGTTAATTATGATAACACAAAGCACTATAGACTTTGAGCTTTCACTTTTATCCATTGTATATAAGAAGCTTACTATAAGATATAAAAAAGCCGGGCAGAAGAATATATTTCGTTAAACCCAGTGTCATGCAATCATGTGTGAATTCCATGTCCTACTACTGTTTCAGACAAGGGAGGAGGATAATAGGTTAGCTCTAAAGAGTTAAACTCTGAGAGCTACAAGAGATTCTCCAGTAATGTATAAATATAGTAATCTTAGCCAAGTTTTGAGTGTTTAATAATATATTTGTAAATCCCCACCCTATAAATAGAATCTGGGATGAACATAAACAAAAAATATAAAGCCCAAGTAGGCTCAGTGCCCAGACATCTAAAGTAGTCAGCCTTGTAAAAGGAGGAAAATTTAACTAACAAGGAAGGGCTTGCATACACAAATACACAAAAAAAGGAAACTACTTCAGAAGTGATCTGCCTGCAAAATCATGCCATCTCCCAAGAACATTTTCATCTAGCCAGGTGAAACAACACACACACATTCATGCATATACATACAGGCACATACACATGTATATGTACATATATGTATATGTATGTACATATGTATGTATAAAGAGATAAAAATGATTTTTACTTAATCCCTGGAGACCTTAAAGAACATAAACTTTCATGTTCTATCATCATATATCAGAAAATTGAGAGCTAGACAGAAAAAAAAAACTTCACTAAAGTTTTAAAAGTATTAAGTGGCAAAATTAGCCTAGAAGCTACATCTCTTAACTCTGAGTGCTATGAGTTAGACCAAGTATTACCTTCATCATGAGGTTTTACCTAATGTTCCATACTTCTAGGGCTTGTTCAATCTTTATTGTTGAATTCAGGTTTTGTCTAATAGCATTCATAATATTATTATAATATAATGCCTACAACATTTACATTACATGATATGACATGACTTGATAATATGCAATATATAACATAATGTACCACTGTAACAACCTTCAATGCCTTTTGTGACTAAACCATTTGAAAAGCTGCTCTACAGTAGATGCTTCCACTTTCTTTTTCACTCTCTTCTTAATGTCTTACAATCAGGCTTCTGACTTCACCATTCCAACAAAATTGCTCTCACCTAAGTTGCCAATGATCTATTAATTTTTGAACCCAATAGTATTTCTTCAATCCTCATTTTCCTCAAATTCTCTGCAGAATTTGACACTGTTCCTCACCCTACACTCCTTGATATGCTCTTCTGCTAGATTTTGGGAAACCATTCTCTCTTGGTTCTCCTCTTAGCTGTTTGACTACTCCTCAATCTTCTTTGCTCTATCCCCATTCAGATCATGCCCTAAAAGTTCTGTCCTGGGTTGTCTTCTATTCTGTATCTATAATATTGTTTTACCTAGTGATGCCATCAGCTCTATGAGATCATTGTCTCTATCTCTATGATGAGGAGGATTCTCAAATCTACCTATTGTGCCCTAAACTCTCTGTTGATTTCTGATCTCAATTTCCAGCTACCTTTCAGAAATCTCAAACTCCATGACCAACAGACATCTTAAATTCAAAATGTCTAAAACCAAACTCATTCTTTCCCTCTAACCTATCCCCTACTTACTAATTTCCCTATTACTATAGAGGGCAACACAATCTTCCCAGTGTCTCAGGCTCACAACCCAAGTGATGTTCTCAAGTTCTATCTCTCATCCATCATATCTAATCCATTGCTAAAGCCTATAGATTTAACCTTTTCAACATCTAACAAATACACCTTTTTTTCTCTCCATTGATAGTGCTAAGACTCTGGTTCAGCCTATCTTTGCCTTAGGCCTACAGTATAACAATAGCCTCTGAGTGGATAAAGAACTGACCTCAGAACACAGTAAGTAATACTTGGGACAAATCCCACCACTTCAGTATATAGACTATGTGATCCCAGGCAAGTTGCCTAATCTTTCAGTACTTCCTGGTCAAACTCTAAAGTTCTAAACTGCAAAGCAAGTGACAAGCTGCATTTAAAGAAGGGATTTCTTCATTAGGAGTTCCATATACCAGTAAAATCAGGGTTCTTAACAAATAGAGACAGTCAGCCACTATGCAGTATATTCTAGTTCAATGACACTTGATTCTACATAAACTAGGGGTAAAGTACTGGATATGTGTTTTCATTTCATATGAGCAAGAATTCAGTAACTTACCTATTTCAAAGTCCTACTATACTGTGTATAACATCTTTTTTCATTATAAAAGGAAATGACTACATTTGGGACATCCATAAGAGACATTAGATTCTCCAACACTGGGGGCAAATCGAGTTCAGTGTGTGTGTGGAGGACAAAAGATAAAAGCCACAAGATATCCCAATAATTGTGTGTACTACCATCGCTACTGATCCTAGGCATATTACATAAAATGAATCCCCAAGTGGGTCATTAGTGTCCCCTACTTAGGTAAAGTTCCATTGGCAGGGTAGTGGGGAGAAGTGGATGCACCAGAGGAGAAAGGCATTATGGTGAGTGCCTTAATTCTGGGGCTAAAAGGCTAGATGTCTTGTACCTTGCCTTCCATCATGTCCTAGAGATTTTAACTCTTTCATTTCCAAAAATTCCTCACTGGGACACTCTATTCTGATTAGTGACTGCTTCACCTGGCCCACTATTTCAGGCATACCTCTGCCATGTTTGCTTCACTTCTTACTGTTAAGGAGGAATTGTGGAGATGAATTCAGTTTAAAATGATTGCTATGGGGAATTTAAGAGTCAAACAGAGAAGAAAAAAATAATGCCCTTCAACTGTGAAGTATTCCTATGTGCTTCAAATGTGCTCCTTCCTAATGTTTCTTTCATTTCTTCTTCATATAATCCTTAACCTGTGGTGAGTTTTTTCTATTCAATTATAAACCTCATGATTTTTCTAAATCTTCACTTTTTTCTTCCCCAATTCCTGCCCTCATACTAGGTGACTTCAACATACATATTGATTTTTCCTCAAATACCCTAAACATTCAATTTCTTAACCAGCGCCTATGAGCTATTCTTTCATCCAACCACAGTCACATACAAAGATGATCAAACCTTTGATCTTGCCATTACCCACAAATGTACCACCTCTATGTTCAAGAATGCTGAAATCCTCTTATCTGAACATAATATTGGCTTTTTTACCTCTTCCTCTACTTTTCCTTATAAAACTCTATCCCTTGCCTACACTGTGATCTCAAATCCCTTTGCCCCTCAGTTTTCTTCCAGGTCAGCTCCCCTGCACTATCCATGCCCTTCTTTTCTCTTCATTTTGACTCCTTATTGGATCAACTCAATTTTATGTTGTCCTTCTCTCCTGAATTCCTAGACACCTTACTTTTTTTTGTTCAATTGTTTCAGTTGTGTCTCTGACTGTGATTCTATTTGGGTTTTCTTGGTTAAGATACTAGAGTGCTTTGCCATTTCCTACTCCAATTCATTTTGCTGATGAAGAACTGAGAGAGAATTGAGTGACATGCCCAGCTTCACACAGCTAGCAATAAATGTCCAATGCCATATTTAAACTCAGGAAGATGAGTCTTCCTGACTTCAGTACTAGTACTCTATCCATTGTGCCACCTAGCTGCCTAAAGACACCTTATAATATATTGTTATGCCCAAGCAATGCCTCATCCTTGGATCTCTCCCACTATTCACAAGATGAGTAAAAATTACACAAGTGTTCTAACTTGGTCCACTAAAAATTTATGTTACACGACCTCAACTGGGCCCTCTCTGCTGCTTAGCAATCCTACTATACCTCTCTTATTATTTTACTATCCTACTCACCACAAAGACTCTTCCAAACTATTTCATTCCCCCTCAAATCACCCATAACCTCCTCCAGCTCAGATTCATTCTGTCACTTTTTCCTCCTTCACCTTTGTCTCAAATAATGAAGTCACCTCATTCTTTACAAGGACTAAGCTCTCTATTTTTTCAAGCAATCCCATTCCATCACATTTCCCCCAAAATGTTACTCTTTCTGTCATACCTACTCTTTCACTTATTTTCTATCTCTCCTTCTATGCTGGCTCATGTTCTACTGCCTAAAAGCATGCCCATTTCTCCCCTATCTAGAAAAAAAAGCACTCACTTGATCCTTCCATCCCCACTAACTATCATCCTATATGTCTCGTGTCCTTTGTAGCTAAACTCCTTAAAAAGACCATTTACAATAGATGCTTCCACTTTCTCTCACTCTCTTCTTACTATATCCTCTCACTCTCTTCTTAACCCCTCACACTTTGGCTTCTGATTTTATCATTCCACCAAAACCCCTTTCTCCAAAGTTATTAATGTCCTCTTAATTGCCAAATTCAATGGCTTTTTCTCAATGTTCGTTCTCCTTGGCTTCTCTGCAGCTCTTGATACTGTTCATCAATCTCTCCTCCATGATAATCTCTTTTCTCTAAGATTCTTTCAGGATACCACTCACTATAGGTTCTCCTGTACCTGACCACTCCTCTGTCTCCTTTGCTGGATTCTCTTAGAGCCTACAGCCTGTAAATGTGAGTCTCTTAGGGTTCTGTCTTGATCCTCTTCTCTTTTGTTCTATACTATATCGCTTGGTGATCTTATCAGCTTCCATGGATGGAATGACCATCTCTGTGCTGATAATTCTCAGATCTAACTATCCTGATCCAATCTCTCTGCTGATCTCCAATCTCCCATCCCCAAGTGTTTTTCCAATATCTTTAATTGAATATCCAGTAGACGTATTAAATTCAATGTGTCCAAAGCATAATTCATTATCTGTGACCAAAATGCTCCCTGATCCTACCTTCCCTATTACCCTATTACTGTATAGGATGAGGGCAATCTTCCAGTCCCTCAGACTGGAAATCTAAAAGTCACCCTGGTTTTCTCACACTCTCTCACCCCCTTCTATCTAATCTGTTGCCATGTGCATCCATTTCACCTTTGCAACATCTCTTGAATATGCCCTCTTCTGTCCTCTAACGTTGATACCACCTCTAGTGAGTCCCTCATTAGCTCAGACTTAGATTATTTCAATAATTTTCTGTTCAGCATGCAAAGCCCTTCTTAACCTATTGTTTCAACAATCTCGGCTAGCAGCTTCTGTGGGGGTGAAATATCCACCCACAGCCAGCACCCAGAAAGCTGCCGGACAGCACAGGTTCTTTTGATCTGCCTTAATAAGGAAAGCAAGGTGAAGGGGTTGGCAGCTTACTTTAATTCAGCACACAAATATCATTCACTTAGTTCAGTGAAAAAAGCCAGCACCCCGAACTTTGAAGCAAAACACAAACATTACAAACATCAACAGACAGACCTTGTCTGATTCAAATCCCAGTACATAGTTACCAGAGTTCAACAAAGTCTCAGCATCTGGGTTGACAAGCTGGAGGGCTCCTTAGCTACAGCTACCTGGAGTCTCCTCATCAACACCATTTCAAGAGCCCTGCACAAATGGCTCTGTCCTTTCTTCTTATAGGGCTTCAGACATCATCAAATGTCATCTGAATGACCAGAATTTAGGATGCTATGATAGGTTCTTGAGTTAGCCCCTCCCCTTAGGACCCTGGGAGGTTCACATCCACATAGGTTAGGTTAACACCTAATGGGGCATGGCTCTGGAGTTAGCACCTCCCCTTAGCCAGCCCCACCTTGGGCCCCACCCCAGTCACCAATTCACACCCGCATAGGTTCCACACCTAATAGGGGTTTGGGCCTGAGGCTTAGCATTACTCAAAGCAAACAAAAGCCAAATGCTTCAAGGGCACTAAGTGCTAAGGAGCCCATTTTGCTTACCAACACACCTTTTCCCCTTCTACCTTTCCAGTCTCTTTACATTTTGTTTCCTAACATATATGCTTGCATCCAGTGACACTGGCTTCCTGGTTATTTCAGGAATAAGACATTCCATATCTTGGTTCCAGGCATTTTCCCTGGGTAACCTCCATTCTTGGAACACTATCCCTCCTCTGCTCTGACTACAAATATCACTGGCTTCCTTTAAGTTCCTACTAAAACCACATTTGCTTTGAAGCTTTCTTCAACCCTTCTTAAAGCCAGTGCTTTCTTCCTGTCAATTATTTCCCATTGATCCTATATGTAACTTTCTTTCTGTTCATAGAAATAGATATAGATAGAGATATGAAGATATAGGCATATTGTGTCACAGATAATGAATTATTCTGGTGACAAAGAGAGGGGAAAAGAAAAAAAAACTTCCTTGACCCCTTAAGGAGCTTAAAATCTGATGAGAGACACAATATGTATGTATGTATGTGTATATATATATATATATATATATATATATACACATATATGTATATATATACATATATATATACACATATATGTATATATATACATATATATTTGTCAAAAGCATTTAGCATGGTGTCTAGTACTTAGGCACTCAATGCACTTAATGAATGTTTGTTGATTAATTCACTTAACCTTTCTCCCTTTGTGAGACCAAAAAATAATGTTTTCCAAGCCGAGAAGGTAATATTTGCTAGTAATTCACATAGGTAAATTTATCTATTTGAAAACATTACTTTGAGAAGGGATCCATAGGCTCTATGTTGAAGGAAATAATGCAACACACAAAAAAATTAAGAATCTCTGTTCTAAATTAGTTTCTTCTCTGCTTTCATTGAGTGTGTCATTCAATGAATCATCTAACCTCTCTGGACTTCAATTTCCTCATCTGCAACATATTCTCTAAGCAGATATTCTCTAAGCCCCGCTCCCGTTTTAACACTCCACTTGGCTAAAATTTTAGTAAAATCAACAAAAATCCAAAAGATTGTTGTAGCTAGGTTAAAAAAAAAAAAACAGCTGATCTCCATTGAGAAAATATGGTTTGAGTGACTATCTTAAATATATAATATAGAATTTCACAAGAGGCACTAATTTTGGCAAACTAAATTATGGGGCACTGATGCCATGTAACTGCTTTTTAATTATATAGTCAATGTTGACTATTTATTTAATTATTGAATAATTACCACAGAGTGGCAAGATAATTACTTAGGCCTTACTAAGTCTCGAAATGCCTCTGCAGCTGTGGTAATTTCTGAGACTCCATGACTTTCTAGTTCTCCAGCTGCTTTAGCAGCTCCTCCTTTTCCTATTATGCCCTAGCATAAAACTGAATCTATACTTAGGCATATAGATAGACAGACAGACAGACAGACAGACAGACAGACAGACAGACAGACAGACAGATAGATAGATAGATAGATAGATAGATAGATAGATAGATAGATAAATAGACATACAGACAGGCAGACATCAGACATAGATCCTGATATATGCAGTGTATATATATGGAAAATTAGTAAATTAGTAAATATTAGTAAAAAGAAACAAAAAACCACATAGCACAGTATCTTAAATGCAATAGTTCATGTGTATGTGCACGTGTGTGTGTGTGTGTGTGTGTGTGTGTGCGCGTGTAAGTACAGTTTGATTCTCTGCCATCCACAAAAGATGTAAGGAACTACAATAATGAAGCCTGCCTATGAGTGACATTATGCATGATATAGGAGAAATTGTGTTGGACAATAACTCCAGTTAAGTACCAGAAGACAAGTCTCAATCCAAAGTCTACCATTAACTAGCTGACTATATGACACAAGACTGGGCAATCCATGTAATCTCTCTTATTCTTAGCTTCTGTATCTTTAACTTGGGAATAATAATATTTGCACTATAGGCTTTGTAAGTGTTGTTTTAAGGAAAGGTAATTGTAAGCTATAAGATACTATGCAAAATAATTGATGATGGCCATTGTAATGATATATCCTAAGAATACTGGGTCTTTCCATCCATCTGTACCCTTTAATATGTGTTGACTTCCCTCATTAGAATGTGAGCTCCCTTAGGGGCAAATAGGTGGCACAGTGAGTAGAACACCAGTCCTGGAGTCAGGGGGACCTGAGTTCAAATCTGGCCTCAGACACTTGACACACATAATAGCTGTGTGACCTAGGGCAAGTCACTTAACCCTAATTGCTTTGCCAAAAAAAAAAAAAAAAAACAACCAAAAAAAAAAAAAAAGGATGTGAGCTCTCTGAGAGCAAAGACTTCCTTCTATCCTATCCCCAATATTTAGCATTGTACTTGTCAGGTAGAAAATTATTTTTTTTTGATTTGTTAAATCTCATATTCATTCTTAATCAAGATTTATTTATAGTTTGCCATTATTATCCTTTTATTTCCCTTGTCAGGGAGTCATTATCCCTTCAGAGGTATTCTCTCTCAGATGAAATCATCCCACTCATACTTAGGATATCATACTATGGCTTTGGGTCCATTTGTTTCCAATCTAACTCCCCAGTGGTATCTATGTGAAGATTTCCCTAGGGGCTCAGAGCTGAGCCATTCAGATATCCTATGTTTGACAGGGTTCTACCATCACTGACATTATGAATTAGGAGTGTTGTTTGGAGAGTGGACTAAGACCCACCTAATACTCAGTCTCACTTGATTGATCTTATCCTTCCCTTGATAAGCTAACCTGCTAATGTTCTCAAGTCAAGATTCACCATAAAAAATGCAACCAAAGAGGGGTCTAGTTATACATCTGACCCACATATAATTACATTTATAGAAATCCGTGCTCAAAGTCAGAGCTATACCCAGCATTTTTTTTACACTATTGCTAGAATGATGAAAGATTTTAAATGCTGATAAGATCTTCTCTAAATATTGATGCCCTATAGCAGACTTCTCACCTTTGTGCTCTCACTATAGCTTTGCCAGATATACCTACAATCTAAAAAAATTAAAAATATCAGGGACCCACATCCAGTTACACCATAAAGTGATCTGCATCCAGTTTCCACATAGCATTAGTGCGTTCACATACACACACATACACACACACAAACAAACACACAGTACTATTGTCCTGCTCCTGTTTTCTCACACTATGGTTCTCAACTCACTCCATCACAAACACTAACCATACCAACTGCTCCAATCATGACAGAATCTCACACTTTAACAGTTGAAAGTGGTTTCAGAGATAAAGATGCATGAACAATAATTCCACTACATGCTAACATGCTACATATCTCATCGTCAAGCCTGTAGCTGAAGACCTCCCAACTCATTCTCTCTCTCTCTCTCTCTCTCTCTCTCTCTCTCTCTCTCTCTCTCTCTAGATATGTATATATGTACACATATGCACACACTCACACTCACTATATTCCCAAAATTTATCCTTATTCAGAAAAGCAAAATGTTCAGAACTGACTTTGGAAAAATTAAAATAAATGAAGATCCAGAAGGTCATTAATACATTAATATGAGACAACTTTTAGTCCTCATCAACTCCATGTCATAGCCACTCTTCCTTTGAAGTCTATAACCAGAGTTCTCAGGGACTTTGTGACATCTTATACCACTCTCTTAGGTCTATTCCCAGAAGTATGGGAAACTATTAAGTTTAATCTGCATTAACTTTCTTTCTATCACTTTCTTAAATCCACAAAATCAAGAAAACAATAAATCAAGCCATGATTTATATCATGTACATTTTTGAGTTTTAAATCCTCATACAGAAAATTTAAGAATTAGCTCTACAGCTGACTTGAACATACTCTGGCACACCCCTGTTTATTTCCCTAGATAATATGCATCTCTTACAGTATTGTTCTGTCTTTGATATCAAAATGATGTAAAAGATAAATAAATAAATAAATAAATAAGTAAACATGCGTGGGTTATTTAATGACAATAGAACATGCTTAACTGAAAGGTATACCATGTTCCAATTTTAGCTCTTCCTCTAGGGCTGCTGAGTTTCAATTAAAAAATAATCATGATCTTGTGCAGTATTTACCTGCTCCACATTTATGCTATTTAACCTCACAAGCACTCATACTGTTGACATAAAATGTTTCAATCCTGCTTTTATCCCTTTCTTACCCTATTTTCCACATACACTACTCCAAAATGTTTCTTTTTGCCTGGTTTCACCAGTACAATCCCAAACTTCAATATCCCCCACAAATACCTAACTTAGGTCAATATTTTGTGTAAGTGAAAGTCCTTAGGTATTTAAAGCCCCTTATGAACTTACTCAAGCATAGCTTCCCAGATTTTTTCTCTTTATTCTCTCTGTCTCTCCCTCTGTCTCTGTCTCTCTATCTCTGTCTCTCTCTCCCTCTCAATGTAAAAGGCAATTTATCATATCATATTATGTCATATCATATCATGTCATACCACATCATATATATGATATCATATATAATATCATATTCTATTTCATTTAATAAGTATTCTACTATAATTATATATTGTCTTGTGACATTGTTACATTATTTCATTATATGCATTCATATTGTATTATATATCATATTATACTATATTAAACCACACTATACATACTCTACTCTACTAAACTACTTCATTTCATATCAGATCAAATCACATCATGTCATATATTAAGTATATTATGTTGAATTACATTAGGTAATCATGTAATATGTCATAATATCCTATGACAAATATATGATATATAGTAACAAAATATATAATGTTATATGGGACCATATTATATGACATGTAATATGTCATACAACATTATACTTTATAATTTATGTGATATATATATATAATTACCTGTTATATACTATATCAGATATATTTCGGGTTATAACCCATACTGTATCACACAACACTTGTGGTATTGGACCATATTGCATTGTGCGTGCATGTGTGTGTGTGTGTGTGTGTGTGTGTGTGTGTGTGTGTGTGTAATACTTTAATAGGAATGAAAAGTAACTACCAATTAGGGAGGTCCAGATATATTTCCCATATAATGCATCTTTAGGTATCTGTGTGTACATATCTAAATTTGTATGTACATGTACACTTATGCTTATACATATACATTGCTAATAATAGACTAATCTGTTTATATTTTTATATCAATACTATGTAAGTTATTTGAAGGAAGATTTTTTTTTGTTTTCTTTTAATCCCTAGTTTATAGACAAGTTCCTAAAATATAATATTACTTTTTTTATAGATACATTGGGTATCTGATTCAAAGAACATATGGCCTACAATACCAAAGTACAGAGAAATTGTATAGAAGAACATTTGCAAAAAAGTCTTTGTAGTTAGCAGTAATATTATGATAAACTTGGAGAGATGTATTCCATGTGAAAATCACATCACAAAAATCTTAGTAATGAGAAAGAAGTGAGAAAATTGGGAATATATATATATATATATATATATATATATATATATATATATATAGGATGATTCTCCTAAGAGGATGAGAGGATCAGGTGCAGAGTCGGTTTCCTTTTTAAAGTTTGAAGGAAATATGGATACATACATAAACAGCAATGACTGAGTGAATAGTTAAAGAACAATTGAATATGAGAATCAGAGGAGCAGGGTAGCAATTGAGGCAAGATGGGAATCATGAGATAAGAGGGAAATGAATAAAGGTTACAAAGAGAAGGCTTGTCCTCAGTAAGAAGAAAGGCTACCTCTTAGCCTAAGATCAAAGAGGATGAGGTTCAGGGTTTTGAGGTATACAATTAAAAAGAAGAATTAGCTTACAGCATATAGTCTTTATTTTCTCCACAATGTAGTAGGAGCTAGGTTCCTTTACATGGAGGAACAGGGATGAATAGTGTGCCTGACTTCAAGTGATCAGGGAATATACAATGGAAGCAAATAGCAGAGTTGGTCAAAAACCAGAATCCTACAATATGTTGGATTCAGAGACACACACAGAGAAAAGGCTATGAGCTGGAGGAGAATGTATTATTCTGGGGGGGAGGAGCAAATATGGTGGCTGGAGATCAGGGACTTGCATGAGTTCCCTGCCAGGTCCCTCCAAAAAACTATAAACATGGCTCTTAACAAATTCTAGAACTGCAGAACCCACAAAATAGCAGAGAGAACCAGGGATCCAGTCCAGGACAGCTGGATGGTTGCTGGGTGAGGTCTATCATGCATGGAGCTGGGAGCAGAGGGGAACGGAGCCAAGCCAGAGTGACAGCAGGACCAACTAGACCAGGAGCCTGACAGAACAGGCCCTAGTACCCTGAATCAGTGAGCTGTGGCAGTTACCAGACTTCTCAACCCACAAACACCAAAGACGACAGAGAAGGTTAGTGGGAAAAGCTGCAGGGAACACAGTGAAAAGAGTTTGCAGTTTGTCCACCACCTCAGGGGTGGCAGGGGTGGTGCAGCTACAGAACTACAGATGCAGTTGCTTCTGGCCTCAGGCCCACCTGGTGGGAGGAACTAAATGATGGATCAGAGCAGGAGTGCAGAGCATGCTTAAGATCTGAGTCAGGTCTAGATTGGTGGTTCTTAGGAAGGAGGAGTGCTGGTGTGGAAGAGCTGGCTGTGTTGAAACAGCTCTGAAAACAACAGTACAATATCTCAAGCTTGGGGGGGCGGAGCCAAGATGGCGACTGGAAAGCAGTAACTGGCGTGAGCTCCCCACCAAGTCCCTCCAAAAACCTATGAAAAAATGGCTCTGAACCAATTCTAGAACTACAGAACCCACAAAGGGGCAGAGGGAAGCA